>WYDI02032963.1:0-82760 GCA_009867235.2 Psittacus erithacus
TCACCTTAGCATTGCTTAAAACTGATTCTAAAGGTTTACATTTCATTTAGCAATTTTGTGCCCATCTTTGTTTCAGTAAAAGAAAACTCAGTTTAGCAGCTCTTATTCTTTACCCCATGTGTTCTTACGCAGGAGGGAAGATTGATGCTCTTCCACAGCACATCTGAAAAAATTACAGACACTCCAGAAAGTGCAATATTGCTTCCATCCTGGATTCCTTTCTGCTAATTTTTCCATTGCAATAGCTTCAATGGCCACTGATGGGCTGGAGTGTTCAGACATTCATCAAAAGGCTTCTTAAAGCCCTTCACTTAGACAGAAATAATCTTTGCAGGCGAGTTTAGCATCAGGTGTGTGAGGGAATTGTGAGAATCTATTGCAGCTTCAAGTGCTGCAGTTAGTGGTGATTCACAAGCTCAGATTAAAAGGACACAGCTCAGTGAGATGGTCCTTCCCTGCATTCGTACTTATGGGCTGGTTTTCCCCTCTAAATTAAAGAACTGTTTTTCTTCTTCCTTTGGGGGCCTTTGCCAACGGAAATGCAATACACCCCTCTTTCTGCTCCATGTTAATGCCCTGGCTGCCCACTGCAGCTTGCGGCCAGTCTGCAAACCTTTCCTTGCTCTATGAACATGCGGGAGTTGAGTCACAGCTGCATTCCTCATATGGGGCATGTTCTCCAGAAGGACCCGCATGGGGTGAGCATCCCTTTTCAATTCTCTCTGAAGGTGTGTTTCAAACCATCATCAACATGGGTCAGCAGAAGTCTCAGAGGGATGGAGATAACCTGGCTCCCATCATGTGTCTCCAGGCGACCATGTTTTTTTCATGACCAATATCTGAAATGGATTAAAAAGAGACCCCATGAGGAGCAAGCTGCATGGCCTTTAGGTTAAAATTTGTCCTTCAGATGATTTAGGTACATGGCCACAGAAAACCTGTGTGATGCTATCAGCATGCTTCCTTGTATGAATAAAGCACAGATTGGACAACCTCAGGCAGGGGGTAAACAGCAGAATGCGAGATAGGCACCTGGGTGAACTTTGTTTTGGTTTTCTGTGTTTAGGGTTTTTTTCCCCAGACAAAGAGTTGATGTGCTTAAAAAAATGCAGTTTCTGAGCTTTCAGTGAATCAGACCTGTAAAAAAAAATAAAGGAAAATCTAGAGGTGAAACTGCCCAAGTTAAAGGCAAGTCATTTCAGCCCAGCTTTTTTCAGAAACACATTTTGGTTTGGAATCTGGCTATGAATTATGGTTGTAGGAAAGAATAAAAATCACCAAGGTTAATTACAATGAGAGGGAGGAAGTAGGATTTTATTTCGGGGGGTGGTGGATTCTGAGGTCTTTCTTTCTTTCTTTCTCTCTCTTTCTTTCTTTCTTTCTTTCTCTCTCTTTCTTTCTTTCTTTCTTTCTCTCTCTTTCTTTCTTTCTTTCTTTTCTTTCTTTCTTTCTCTTTCTTTCTTTCTTTTCTTTCTTTCTCTTTCTTTCTTTCTTTCTTTCTTTCTTTCTTTCTTTCTTTCTTTCTTTCTTTCTTTCTTTTCTTTCTTTCTTTCTTTCTTTCTTTTCCTGGTCTTGCTGCTTGTCCTTTTGATTCTTGTGAGGGAAAAGAGAAGGCATTTACTCATCTAGAGATATCAGACTCTTGTCCTGGTGACTGGTCAAAAATGATGGTTTAGAAGGTTTTCATGGACAGAGTGAAAAGTTTGGTCTGCTTGTGCTCGGAGCTAAGCACTCTCCTTCTGAAGTGTTAAAAAAGATGTCAGGGCTCAAACATGCTTATGTGCTGCCTCTTGCCATCTGCCAAAGGGTCTGGCACACTGCAACACAACATTGCGATAGCATTGCTCTGTGCTTGGCATCACTAGAACAGGCAAGGAGATCCCGTTTGCACCTCATGGAATACCAGATTGGTTTGCGTTGAAAGGGACCTTAAAGCTCATCCTTTTCCAACCCCTGCCACGAGCAGGGACACCTTCCACTAGAGCAGTTTTCTTCAAGCCCGTGTCCAACCTGGCCTTTAGCACTGCCAGGGATGGGGCAGCCACAGTGTCTCTGGGCAACCTGTGCCAGCGCCTCAGCATCCTCACAGGGAAGAATTTCTCAATCATAACACCCTCACCCTCATCAGCTTGCTAAATGCCCCATCACCATTCCTGTCCCTCAGGGCTAACCCATGGCTGCTGAGAGCCTGCTGACAGGAACCCACCTGGCCCCAGAGATGTGATGGAGAGGGCACAGAGTCAGGAAATGATCTCGAAACCTTTCCCCCACCAGTGAGGAATAACTGATTTTTGGTGCAGTAAACATCGGTACCTCTCTGTGAAACCATGCGGGTAAAATTCATGCCTCCTTCTTATGCAGGAGCTGATGCCCTTCCCCAAAACACAGTAACTCGAATTTTGCTGGGAGGCAGCAGTCACCTCTGCTCTCCTCCATCACTCAAGATTCTTTTAACCTAATGACAACTCTGCTAACAGTCAAAATCAATATGACCTCTGTGTCTCAAAGTAATCTCAGGTAAAGAGTTAAAGAACCAACAAGACTCTACAAGTTTCAGCATGGGGTGATCTTCTGGCTTGAGTTTAACCGAGAGACATCAGGAATGGCTGGGATTATTGCAGTATTCCTGATAATTGGAAAGGGATCAGGTTGCCCAGAGATGTCCATGGACAGAGCGCTCTGTTCCCTGACAAGAAGCAGGCAGGGCATCTGGACCCCCAGTTCATTCACAGATGCGTCAAAGTCAACATTTCCCTGCTTAGAGGAGCATGATTAGAAAAGCCAGCTCTGCCTTCCCGCCCATTCAGTGCTTGGCTTTGTGATACCTAACAAATAACAGAAGCTTGCAGTGCACATGAATTTTAGCTGCTTCTGCAAACTCTATTAGGACAAACAAGGGCATTTTTCATTCATTTCAGGAGCTCCGATAGCAAGTTTTGATTTCAGCCTGTACTGACACTTTCCTTGTAATGGAACTTTTGACATCATTAGCTTCAGTTTTGTCTGGAAGGGCTTTCAAAAGTGGTCTTCCGATTATCCATCCTCGTATGTTGAATTCCCACATGTATTGCCAGTTTTCAATGTGATGAGGTCATGAGACCAATGCATCTCAAACATCCTTCCTTTTTCATCGATTCAGGCACTCGGACCATCTAACCCTCTTGATTACAAACAGGTCAAAGGCGCCTCTGCATTAACATACAGACAGGAATTGACAGTGCTTAATAGAATCGACAAACACCTCCAGCAAAAAACAACACAAACAACTTTCATTTTTGGAAAAATTACCTGTGGCTGAGGACAACCTGAATGAAACAGCACACACAAACCAGCTGAAAAGGGCAGATTTCACTGCAAGATGCACTGAATAATATTCCCACCCCCCCTCCGAGGCTCTATTTAGCACCTAAGTTAAAGCACTGCCACAGAGGGGCTCCTCCAGAGGCATTTGCGCTATGCGCTGTGCGAGTTGTCCCTGCCCATGTCAGGGGGCTGGAACTGGATTATTTTGAGGTCCTTTTGAAAGCAAACCATTCTGGGATAAGACAGAACTGTCTACAGAAGGAGGAATGGGCTCTGTCCTTCTGCACCCACTTACTTTCTGAGGATTTTCTTGGACTCAGACACCAGTAAAACAACAGAGGGTTCCACTTAGAGAAGATGGGATGAGAAGAGGTGGAGGCTGTGAGGAGCACAATTATATCTGAGTCCTGGCCTGGCAGAGTTCCTGGCTGGTGGACAAGCACTTTCTGTTGAATGAACAGCACAGTCTATGCCTTGAAAGCAATGTTGGCGATGGGGATATCTCTTCCTCTCCCGACCATTTGATATTCCCTTATTTCTTTTTGCGCCTTACTGGCAACTGAAATTCCACTTTTGTACATATTTATGAGCATTCCAAGGGAACTGCCTACAATACAGATAATGTGCTACAGCAAAAACACTGCCCTGGGCTTCACTTGTGTTTGCCATAACACAGTGCTCAGGATGGGATCTGCAAGCTTTATTGAGAGAAGCAATGCTCATGTGCCAATAACAGATCGAAGCACGAGACCATATATCCTGCATATGGATCCTTGTTAACAATCTGAACTTCAACACTAAATCTCCCTCTTCCCTGAGAGCCAAACTTTGCTTCATTTTGGCGAGATCCACACTAGCAAAGACTTCCCTGAACCCCCCATATTATAGCCACAGTATTTAGGCATCACATTCTCCACAGAGCCAGCAATGCCTGTGAGAGAAGACATGCTTGTATTTATTTAGAGTGCCATTTTTTCCAGTGTTCTCCTGCTATGAACCTTTGCTGTTAGCCCAGTGCTTCTGCTGCTACCCGTATCGCGCTCCCCGTCAAAGCCAGTCCCTATTGTGCTCACCCAAATGTCAGCATGACCCATCTTGTTCCTTACTGGACCTGATAAAGGAAGCTCTGGGTTTTGCAGAGTGTTGGGCTAACATAGAAAACACACCATCCAGTCTGTCGACCTTGAACACCATTTCTCCTCCTGGGGACAAGCCATAATAGAAGCAGCTGCAGATGTCTAATAGCATTCCAGGAATACGGAAGAGAAAAAGCCAAGCTGCTTAGAACAGCCTCTGTCCACCATCACCTCTTTGCAATAACCTGTGAAGAAACAGGAGCTCTCATGCAAACTTCCAGCAGAGCCAAGCTGAGGGACCCTCAAAGAGCAGCTTGCCTGGCACAACATCTGGAGCAGGCTCACTTGGGCTGGGGCACAGGAAGAGAGATAATTGCAGGGCAGATTAATTGTTAAGAGCGAACCTGCACTGCTCTTTTACAAAGCACAGTGACTGCTGACACAGCATTTTCCTTCCACAGAAAAAAGAGGCAGTACAGGGCTCAGTGGTGGCAGAATAAATACGGATAGACCAGGCTTCACAAAATGAGCAAGCGGGGCTGGGGTGCTTGGCATTGCAATCACAGCCTCAAGAACAGCAGGCACCAGCATCTGCTCTCAGAGATCATACTACTCGCATATCTCTGCACAACAGCATTCATCATCACAGCTATTTAAATAAGATCCTTTCAGCTATGGAGAGAAATAGCAGCGATAACCATTAATCCCAGAATGCTTGCTTGGGTGGGGGGATGGCTGTGGAAACTCTGATTTCCTTCTCCTTTCTTTCCCTCCTAAGGTCTCTGGTACATCACTCCCAAGGTGCTGCTGCACAAAGTGGCACAGGTGTGTGAGGCAGCAGCTGTATGCAGGATGCTGTATGCATACCCATAAGGATACAAGGATCAGTGCTTCTGCTGCTCAGACAGGAAGCACCATGCTCTTGGCTGCTTTGTGAGAGCAAGGGGCTGTTGGTAGGCTTGGTACTAGTGAAAAGAAGGCAAAGCTGAAAAAACCCTACGTTGTTCTTGGCTCCTTCAGTATGCCACACAGCAGGTTACTCCTGGAGCTGCTCCTGAGCTTACACTTGTAGATATCCATTCTTCTCTTCATTCAGTTCTGGAAGTTTTATGCCTTTAAACCTGTTTGAGGAGGACAAATGCAGAGGATGTGGGTGACCCTGGTCTCAGGGCCTCACAGCTCCAGGAAAAGACACCACTTATTTCAAGAGAGGTTTTAAATTCTGAGGAAAAACCGACAAAGATCCTTCTGCAAATGGCTGTTGTGCAGCTTCCGAGGGCTAATATGCTTCCCAAGAACACCTCTGTAAATGCAATAATTAGTTTATGAATAACAATTAATTAAAAACTGGCTCCCCAAGAAGTATAAATTGTCATCCTTTCATCTGTCCTGATGGATGTTCATAAAGAGTATTGCAAGAGCCTGAGGCACAGATACAGGAAAAATTAACTGAAAACTGGAATAAAAGCTGTATTTGCGTAAAAATTGACTGAAGTGAAATGCAATTATTAATGATTGTCATGTATACTTTCTATGATTATGATTATCATTAGCAAGGGACATATAATTCAGAAAATTGGCAAGTCTGAGATCTCGATTTGTCATCAACTTCCTCCTTGATTCATTTGCATGCTGTGCTGTTCCATGCAAGGTTTCCATCAACCAGATTCCCCCACGTCGACTGCTCCTCACTGAGTCAGGATGGGACCGTTATTGGAGGGAGATTGGCACTCTACAGCCTTAAGCTCTTCTTGTGAGGTGAAAGCCAAGCTGCGAAAGGCTGAGCACAGAGGTGACAGGTAATCAAGGTCCACTTAACCTTACTTTTGTTATTCTAGCAAGTAGTGAAAGCACCATAAAGCTGAAATACGAAAAAGCAAAAATACATTTTAAATTGAAACTTGGCCCACACTACAGAAAAAAGAAAGAAGAAGAGGAGCACTTTCTGAAAAGGGCTGAAATGTCTCATTTCACATCAATGGTTAATTTTAAGTTGACAGAAAATAGTATTTGTAAAGGTAGTGCTTATTCTGCTTAGAAAGAAACAGCAGCAATTCATTGCAGTGTAACATGTACCATTTTTTCTGGATTTTTTTTGGTTAAGCAGCTGAAGAATAATATTCATTTTTTTTCCACAAATCTGCTGCAGCCAATTTCTTATTTTAAAGAAGTGAACACCAGAACCTTTTGTCTGACTTTCAGGAGCTGAGATCAACCTATAACAGCTAGCAGCTGTATTAGCTCCGCTTTTTGGTCTGTCACAGAGTATTCCTCTATTATGCTTGTGATGATTTCAGGCTGATTCTGCTTCTCTTCCCATGCTGAAAAAGGAGACAATTTAGGTTCCTGATGAGTTTTTGTTTAAAAAAGTCTAAATTATTTAGATTAAGGGAGGCAATTGCCAAAGACACAAACAGTAGAAAGGAACAAATGACTGTAGCAGCAGAGTCAGGCTTTATCTATCTGTGCTGCCTCTTGGCATTCAAGACTGGGGTCTGGTTGACCTGGAACTTCTCTGCAGCCATTAGGGAGGCACATGTCGATCATGTCTCTGTAAGGATGCCTGTCTTCAAAGCCATGGGTGATGTGGATCTTCATATCTATGTATTGTCCTACAGAGAGCCCAGTTCTTTTGCTGGATAAGACTGTAATGGATCTTCTCAATTTTCTTAGCTCAAGTTGATGGGCTGAGACTAAAGGAGAGGAACCTGGGCAGTAAAATATAAGTCGTTCCACTGCGAAAACATATGCCAGCAGCTGAAATATTTTCACACAACCTGTCCTTCCTAATGAGGGTCAAAGTCTTTCATCTACCTTCTGGCAGTCCAGTCCTCTCCCCATAGAATCATAGAAAAGTTATGGTTGGAAAGGACCTTAAGATCACCCAGTTCCATCCTCCCTTCCATGTGCAGGGGCACATCACACTAAACCATATCACCCAAGGCTCTGTTCAACTTGGCCTTGAATAAGGCCAGGGATGGAGCTTTCACAAATTCCTTGGTCAACCCATTCCAGTGCCTCACCTGCCTTAAAGAGCTTTTTCCTTATATGCAATTTAAACTTCCCCTGTTTATGTTTGAACCCATTACACCTTGTCCTGTCAATACAACCCCTAATGAAGATTCCGTCTCCAGCATACTTACAGTCTGCACTCAGATGCTGGAGGGCTGCTATGAGTTCTCCACGCAGCTTCTGTTCTCCTGGCTGAACAGCCCCAAGTTTCTCAGCAGGAGGTTTTTCATATGGCATTTTTTCTTACAGGAGGTGCTCCAGTCCCTGCATCATACTTGTGGCCTCCTCTGAACTTGTTCCAGCTGTTCCATGTCCTTTTTATATTGAGAACACCAGAACTGCACACAATACTCCGAGTAGAAGGGCAGGATGACCTCCTTTGACCTGCTGGTCACGCTTCTTTTGATGCAGCCCAGGATATGGTTGGCTTTCTGGGCTGCGAGCGCACACTGAAGCTGTCTCATGTACATTTTCTCATCAACCAGCGCCCCCAAGTCCTTCTCCACAGAGCTGCTCTGAATCTTTTCTCTGCCCAGCCTGAAGCTGTGCCTAGGATTGCTCAGACCCAGGTGTAGGAGCTTGCACTTGGAATGGTTAAACTTAAGGTTGGCATCAGTCAACCTCACAAGCTTGTCAAGGTCCCTCTGGATGGCATTCTTTCCCTCCAGCTTATCAATCGAACCATACAGCTTGGTGTCTTTGGCAAACTTGCTGAGGGCGCACTCAGTCCCACTCTTGATGTCACCGACAAAGATGAACAAGTCCGGTCCCAACACTGATCCCTGAAGGACACCACTCGTTACTTTTCTCCAGCTGGACACTGAGCCATTGATAACAACACTTTGTTTGGGGCCATCTAGCCAGTTCTTTATCCACCAAGTGGTCCACCTATCAAATTGATGTCTCTCCAATTTAGAGACAAGGATGTCTTGTGGGACAGTGTCAAATGCTTTGCATAATTCCAGACATCTGCTCTACCTCTGTCCATAAGTTACATAGTCCCATCGCAGAAGTACACCAATTTGTTCAGGCAGGATTTCCTCCCAGTAAAGCCATGCTGGCTGTCGCCAAGAACCTTGTTTTTGTGCGCCTTAGCAAGGATTCCAGGAGAATCTGTTCCAAGGTTTTGAGGGGAAGGGAGGTGAGACTGACTGGTCTGTAATTCCCTGGGATATCCTTTTTCCCCTTCTTGAAAGTGGGGGATATAGTTCCATTTTTCTAGTCATCAGGAACTTCACCTGACTGCCATGATTTTTCAAATATAATGAACAGTGTCTTAGCAACTTCATTTTCATGCAGCAGCACAAACTAGAGCCTTGGGGAATCCTGGCCCAAGCTCTGTGCAAGGTCTTTACATAGGAAAAGCTTTGTCTTGGTGACTTGAAGCTCTCTGGTACCCCACAGCGTAACACAGGACAAAGCTCCTGTTTTCAGGACTTAAATTTATAGCACCTTTTCTCCTTAAAATCTCTTTTGTGCACTCCTTCCTGCAGCCTTCTAAAATTTGCCAAGAATTACAATTAAAATGCCAGCTTATAACAATTTTGTGCCAAGTCCAGAACCTAACGCGAAATGTTTTGCTCAGAAAATAAAGCTGTGCTCAGATGGGGTTAGGTTTATGATAGGTTACAGCAGGAACAGTGGGTAAAGTACAAATTAGGGATCTTTTAATTGCCTTCTAAAACATTATTATAAACCCAGAAATTCAAGGTTTCCTGCTATATATAGAAGAAATGCAGGACCACACGGCTCCACAAATATACAGTTGAAGTAATAAAGTACTTTTAATTCTGCCTTGCAATAATGAAGAGCAATAACGTTATTGACAGGAGGCATCTGAGCGCAGAGAGAGCCAGAATTTTAAAGCTTTTCTTCCTCCCATTCCTCATATTTTTACATAGTCCTCCATATGAAGAAGTCTTTGATATGCTAGACTAGGGCAAGCAGTACCCTCCTTCTCTGATGTCAGTGAGAAATATGACCAAAAGCTTCATCCTCTCTCTGACTGGCTTTCTCATGTCCCGACTACTATGAGCTATTGTTTCAGGCTTCTTCTATTCCTTCTCACTTAAACTGAAAAAAAAGAAAATAAACCCTTGGCCCTCATAAGAAGGAAGAGGAAGATGCACATAAATTATCCATGGGCATTCCTGGCACTGTTACCCAAAAACTCCCATGAGGTGACAGATGAGTTTAACTGGGGTGTCTTTTCCTGCGCGTCAGCAGCAGGAGTTATTCAGTTCACAGAGAACTTTAGGTGCTGATGCGTTTGAGCACAAATCCTAGGAAAAGACCTTTCCAGCACAAATAGGCTGTATCCAGCCCATGCAACAAAGTTACTGAGCACTGTAGAGCTGGTGTAACTCAGATTTCCAGACAGAAACAAGCCTCTCTCCCTTGCGTTGCAGCACCATCAGGAGTGTTATTAGACTGCAGGATGAACACTTGAACTTACCCTTCAAACCAGGGTGTATTTAATATATCTGACATCCTTTGTCAGCTCAGGACTTTTGAGGTACTCTAGCAGCCACGAAATACTCTTGGAGGTGAAAGGAGCTGCCAGAACAGAGCCATGCTCCCAATGACATATATGGCACGTCTACGGAGGGAAGTTTTTGGTTCCATATATTGGAAGTCCACTGAAGACTGTTCAGCTCATCAAGCCGTGCTGGCGATGGGGAGCCAGACCGCCGAGAAACACTTGAGAACTCTCTGTGTATCAGCAGTACCCAGATCCCACTTCCACGAGTTGAGTGGGTAGAGGAAGACAGTACTCAGATGATGATTATGAAAATCTCCATCAGGAAATCTCTAGCCTTTCAAACCTACTGTGAAAGTTTTGTTTTGGAAGGGAGTGATATGAGGTCTATAGAAAAGCAGAATGGGGCCCATATCATCAGATAACTTTAAAGAAATAGTGGAGCAGATGACAAATTCATTGTCAGAATGGTTTCTTAGCCACAGGTTAGCAACAAGCACCAGGTAATAGATTATTCCAGGAATATATGATTTCTTTTGTCAACATAGGCAAACAGCAATGCTTTTGTGTAGTTTTCTCAGAAAAGAATTTGTTTTGCATGTCATCCTGAAAATGCATGTTTCTTTTAGAGGTATTGACACCAAGCATTATCCCATTAGAAATCTTTTGATTAAAAAGCCAATATTTTCATTATAAAATGCCGTTTTCCCTTCCAGCTCTTTGCCCTTTTCAGTGGAGTCATCAGCCTGATACCCTGTTCTTCATCCAGCCCTAGATGAACCTTCAAGAACAGACAGTTTAAGAATAGACAGGGAAGGAACACAATGTTCCTTCCCCCATGCATGACCCACCTCATTGCCAAGAATTCCATCCTGTGAGGTTGTAAACCCTGTCTGGTCCGAGATTCTGGGGAGATTTTGCCCATTTGCCTCCATTAAAACCAGAAATAAATGGTGCAGGCTGACACCACTCCTAAGGCACAACTGAGTTTTACATCTCAGAGGTTGTTTGTCATATTCCCAGTGACCTTGGTAGTACTCAAGTGAATGAAATTGCTACTTATCTATAACAAAAAGGATCTATTAAAAATAAGTCCTTTCTTTTCCTATCCCTAATTATCAAACACCATATCAAAGTACAAAATTAAGTGTATGGCTGTTTAGTATTAAGTAAGTTTATTGGTTTATGATTTAAAATTATATTATTTATGGTCTTTTTAGAAATTTATTATCTTTTGTCAAAACTCTTTGTTCTTTTTAATGAGTTCCAAATCAAACCACCCTAAAATTCTCCAACTTCTTGTTGAGAGTAAAAAAAGTAAAAAAGTAAACTTTTTTATTTCTTGATTTTTAAATTATCCAAATATTGATTTTTTCTCCTTACTAAGGGCTACAGCTAAAAAGTTGTGTTTTGGTCAACAGAACTAATGATATACTTGTGCTATTCCTTTGTCCTGATAAATCTGTCACGTCCTTTTGTTCTGGGTGGAGTTTAAACCATGTGTCCCCACCTGAATTTGTGTCTCGAAACCCATCCTATAACAGGCTTCTGAAGAAGTCTTTAGTTGGTAAAGTCGAAGTGCTCTTTTCTCTGCTGACTACAAGGGAATCCAGATGACCACAAAATATGGATGCTTCAACAGAGCTGATCTGTGGTCAGGTGAGATGAGTCCCATGCTTGATACAGTGAAGTAGCATTCCAATTCGATGAAAGACTGGAGATGCAGCTGTCCAGACCTTTAGGTGAACAACGGACAAATATAATTGCCCTTAAGCTTTGAGCTGTGTATTAACTGGGCATAAATCAGATAAAGCTGATTTAGACAGGCTCTGCTCAATCGAATAAAAATTACTACCTGCAGTTGGGCAAAGCAACCTGTTACCTCAGCCTTTGCAAGAGTAGACAGGGGCTCCCAGTTCAAATCTCTGTAAAGCCTTCCTGGTTTGTAATGAAATCCACATTGCCCATGTCCCCACTTTTATGCTCTTTGTGCTGCCTCTCCCAGCAGTGTTCCAGAACCTTCTGGTTTTGCTGAATCTCTCCTGGCTATGATTCTTGGCCTCTTAGTCTGTCCTGAGGCCTAGTGCTCTCAGGGGTCATCTGAATGCAGCAGCCACAGCTCTTGGGCACATACAAAAATGACCTAGTGGCCAGATATTTCCTTCTAGAAAAAAAAGTTTTCTCCCCTGCTTTTACAAACTGCAAAATACCTCCAACAACTGAAGGAAAAATGCCTTTCTCCCAGTGTGAGCGGGAGGGTGACTGAGCTGGCACAGAACAATCCTCACTCACAGATAAGATAATGAGAAAAACCCATGAGTTCTCAAGAGGCAACATCCCTTATTGCTTATTTTAGTATCTTTCCCCATATCAACACAGCATGATGAGAAATTCACAGAGATGTACTTAAGTCAAGCTGTGTATACCCCACAGACAGCATCAGTCACCTTTATAATACTCAGGGATCACACTCCTGCCACACCAAAACAACAGTACTGAAATAAGATGGAGGGACAAGAATAGTTGTGATGTGCTTCAGGAAGGAGTGCTGTAGCATATTTAATCCTGACTTTCTCTGAAACATAAGTTGGGGAATTTTGTGCAGGGATTTCATAATCAGTCACACCTTCTGTTGGACAGATTGAAGATTTATCAGGAAGACTTTGAAAAGTGTGAGAGAAATGAGCAGATTTTGAGGAAAGCTCTGTATCCTTAGCTATGGGGTTGAAAAGGTTAGGATCCTGTAACTTCAATGAGGTTTTCCTCCAAGAAGCCTTGAAGACACATGACTTTTTGATCATGTTTTATGGATCCATAAAGTTTCTGATTACACAACCCCACAGTGGGATAAGAAAGACCCACTTTTCCCACAACTTAGTCACCGATGAACAATCATCTCTGAGGTCTGCCTTAGGTCTGAACAACTCTGTTCAGTCTCAGATATCCTAACAGCTGATGGAGGTGTAGGAAAATAACTGAGGTTGGGGAAAAATGAAGAAATATGGCTTCACAAATCTCAGCTCAGAGACTGTATTGTCAGAGCAACCTTGAGATAAGACACAGATGCTGCTTCTAGGGTAATACACTTGAAATGGGAAGTAGAGGGATATGGAAGTACCATGGCCCATTCGTGTTATCAGGGAGGAAGAACTGCCTGGATGCTGTCAAGAGGGAAGGATTGTAGCTACTGCATCTGCAGTGATGGTGAGAAAATGTCATGCAGCTGAACTTTGCTTCATTATAATAATAAAACACACACCCACCTCAAGAGAGACCCCTGCCAAGGCTGCAACCACCCCTCACTGGGCTTGCGCTCTGAAATTCCTTTAGCCTGTACCTTTAAATCGAAGCAAGGGAAGTTTACACTAATCCTAACAAAGGTATGAAAGGAATTTATGACTAGAGTAACGCAAGCTCCACCTGGAAGTAAAGAAATATTATATACTGGAGAAATAGAAGGGAGATATTGTGGGAGAAGCCCTCCATCGAAAAGTCTGGGATCAGTCGACGGGCTGGATCTCTCTTCTCCCCCCCCATAGGGACACCTATTGAGTAAGAGCTCTGTGTTATGTGCATTTAATTACTAACATCTTGCTAGCTATTTAGTATTATCACTGATCGGTTTTAATTCTAACCAAATCTGTTTTCGTAGTCAGTCACTAACACAGGCTATCTTGAACCTGTATCCTCTCACAAGTATATGTAATAGATTTCTTATATATATATAAGTTTCCAGAAACTTTCAAAGGATTTGGCCTAACGTGCTCCTCGTGAGGTTCCTGCACAGGTTAAAAGAACATCCTCCAACTTCGTGAGCTACCCAAAGTGGGGGGGTAGGCAAGTCGTATACAAGGGTCTCATACTTCTTGGGAAGCGGGTAGACTGCCTGGTATCTTAACGTGACAGTAAAATTGGCGTATCTGGCAGGATAGCCATGGACAAACTGCTGCTAAAATATAAATGCGCCCCTTCCCAAGATGGAAAGGAGTGGGCTCAAAAGTATTGGAAGAATGAAGAGAAAGTAGTAGAAATGTCAAGCTGAGCAGCGATTTAAAGGAGGTAAAAGTAAAGAGGTTATTTGTGTAGTACTTGGAGCCTGTTTGTCTTCTGCACAGAAAGAAGCTAAAGATCTCTCTCTGTTTCCTGCAAACCGATTGCAGAATTAGAGTATACTGCTTTAAAATTAGAAAATGAGACACTGAAATCATAACTAGCCTTTGAGAAAGAAAGGAAAAAAAATCTTAAAACTGAAGTGGACCTCCTTAACTCAGAGTTGGACCACCTCAAAACTTTGCTAGCTTTAGCCAAGCAGAGAGAGAGAGAACTTCTGGCTACAGTGCAGCAGCAAAGGGAGAGTGAGCTAATTCTAAAACAACCTCCTGTTTCTGTCAGGCAAATCCGTAAATCAGTACACTACACTGATACTGAGACTTGGGATGAGGATATTTGGTATGATGATAGTGACGATGATAATGAAATAATGGGGGACCCCAATTCCAATTCTCATCCGCTCCCTTTAAGACCACTAGTTAAGACAGAAACTTTTGTTGATAATGACGAATTTCACACTACAGTGCGAACAGTCCCCTGGCCCCCTGCTGAATTGGTAAAGTTACAAGATAAGTACTCCAGACGCCCAGATGAATCAGAAACTGAGTACGTGTGGCGACTCTCCCTTACAGGTGGGGACAGGATTTTACTAAGCGAGGAGGAGACAGAAGGTTTCTGGGGCCCTAGTGTGTTTCTAACAACTACACCCGAAGATCATGTTTATTCCTTAACTGCACGAGCAGCATATTGGGCAGGAGGTATAGATCCTCAGGAGAGAGGCGAGCCACTGGAAATTACTACCAAGGGTTTCTCCGATTTGGCTGTCTCAGTGCAATAAGCAGCATGCATATAAGCCATTTATGACAGAGATCCGACTATAAGATTCCCTATGTCAGCCCCCATTCGTCCAGCACGATTAACACTCCTAATTTGTGGTCTCCCTGATAGTCTGAAAATGTTTGCGGCAAATACACAGGAACCTTTGCAAACTGCTATTAATAGAAGTGCAACCAATAGGAGGCGACAACAGCCAGCTCCTGTAAATACCTGGGGTGAATTTGTACAATATATAATTAAGTACGGATGCCGAATGGGCTGGGTTACTATAGCTCCAGGAAAAACTGCAGATCATCCACCAACTTAACACTCCACAATATAAGTCTGAGAAAAAATTCCAAAATAATAAAAAACGAACTCATTGGTGGCAACAAGCTCAAGCCCTGGGAATACCTCAGTACTGGATACATGGGGCTCCCACTAATGATCTCCAGAGGTTAGTTCAATCTCTTACTGCAGCAAAGAATGGTACTAGCACTGAAAAATTTGAAATTCATGAAAAACCCTCACCTAAGAATGCAGCTGTGCCTTCTGCTCCAAAACATGACCAGATTGAGCTGTCAGAACCCCAGCCAAAAACCGTGCATCCCCGGGGAGGACAGTGAGCCACCCTGCCCAGCAAGTATTAGCTGCACAGTGGCTCTCTAACAAATATTCTGATACAAATGTATCTATCCCCATTGGACCAAAATTTTTGCAGATTTTCTTGTTGATACAGGTGCTCAAATGTCAGTAATAACAGGAGAAATGGCTGATGTTTTAGGCATAAGCCCAGTCGCCACAAAGTGAAATTTGTAGGAATTGGAGGAGTTGTAAATGAATGACCAATAGCAAAAGTAACTCTGTGGCTTCCAGGAGAGAAAAAACTAACTCGCGCTGATGTACTAGTCGGTACTGCTAGCACTAATATTTTAGGCTTTGATCTGTTAGATGGAAAGACTTGGAAATTACCTGATGGTTCCTTGTGGATTTTTGCAAGAGGAGTGATGGGAACCATGCATGGGTTGATTATGCTTTTATAAATCTGAGACTGTTAGAAGTGTCTATTCCCCTGCCCCCATCCGGAGTCACAAACACAAAGCAATACCCTTTGCTATCTGCAACGCAGGCAGGAATTGAAGGGGTCGTAAAAGATTTAGAGGAGCGAGGCATAATTTCTTGCACTCATTCACCTTTTAAGTCTTCCGTCTGGCCTGTTAAAAAGCCAGACGGACAGTTGAGGCTCACTATCGATTACAGGCAACTAAATGCCAACACTGCACCATTAACAGCAGCTCTACCAAACATTGCAGATTTAGTGACTCAAATTCAGGGAGCATCAAACTAATGGATAGCAGCTTTAAATGTAAGGGATATGTTTTTCATGATTACTCTTGAAGAGGGAGACAAGGCACAATTGGCTTCACTTGGAAGGGAACACAATATACTTTTAACATGCTGCCTCAAGGGTACAAATTTTCTCCTACTATTGCTCATAATGCACTGGCAAAAGTTTTGGCAAAAATCCCTGTTCCACCAAATATCACTGTATATCAATATATTGATGATACATTATTTTGAGGTGAGGATGCAGAAACAGTTAAACAGACTATGGAAATCATACAGGAAAAATGAACAACCTTGGGTTTAGAAACTCCCCCGTCTAAATGTCAGGGACCAGCCCAAGAAGCTAAATTTCTAGGTGTCTGGTGGATCAAAGGAGCTGCTTCAGTCCCTGCAGACACTCTGGAAAAATTAGAGCATGGAAAAAACCTTCTAAAAAAAAGGAGCTGCAGCAAGTCCTGGGAACCTTAAGTTACTGGCGTAAGCATATCCTTGGTTTTTCCATTGTTGCTCGCCCCCTGTATGATTTACTCAAAAAAGGCAAATCATGGGACTGGACCAAACAACACGGAAAGCTATTAGAGGTCCTGATAAAAGAACTGAGATTATTTCAACAGCTCAGTCCCGTCCACCCGACCGACCATATTCATATAGAGTGGGGATTCAGTGAACACGGTTCCCATTATAATCTGTGGCAAAAGGAACCAGACGGGCCAGACCTACCACTGGAGTTCAGCTCCCACCCCTTTAACATACTGAAACAAGGTACTCAGATCTGGAGAAAGGCCTGTTGTCCCTGGTTCGAGCAGTAAAACGGGTAGAACAAATAAGAAAGGAACAAATTGTGATTATCCGGGGACCTTTCCGTCTTTTGGATATGGTTCACAAAGGCACAGCTCCACCTGCCGGTATTGCCCGGAGAACGACTGTTCGCAAATAGTACGCCTTTCTGGAAGGAATTAATGAGATAATGCCAATTAAAGAAGGCAACATTAGAGTATCTAAATTACAGAAGGACATTAACATTAATTTGCTATTCCAAACCCTACCTAGAAAACCGTCTCCGATAGAAAAAGCCTCTACTCTAAATGAGGACAGTGTTTTAAAAGGAGTGTGGTTCAAAGATGCATCATCCCACCGACAAAATACTGAGTGGCAATATAAAGCAGTAGCATTCGAAGTAGCCACCGGGAAAAAATTAAGTGAAACAGGAAAACGAAGTGCTCAGATAGGGGAACTGAAAGCAGTCTTGTTAGCTGCACCGCAAGGTGCTAGCTATATATACACTGATTCTTACGCAGTTTTTAAAGGAGCCACTGAATGGATAGGCCACTGGGCAACAAATGACTGCCAAGTAAACAGGTCTCCAGTCTGGCAAACCGAAAGCTGGAAGCAATTGCTAGAAGTAGGAAATCAGAGTCCTAACTTTCATCTTGGGAACAAAACTGGGACTTCTATATAGCATGGATTCTGAAGTAGTGATAAATTAGTCATTGCAACCAGTGATTTGAATAAATTTCAGCATCCTTTATGATCTTCCCTATTGATTTTGGGAACTAACCAATGGTTTTTAACAGATATATTACCAAAATTGTAAGAGATGAATGGAAAAGACCGCCAACTGGTTGTAGATGCAATTGGTACAGTCCAAAATAATGTTTCCTTGGCTCTTATTGTATCCAAGCTCAACTACCGATGCACTTAACAACCGCTTCAATTAGAAGGGAAGGCGAAGAAGGCACCTTACCAACTGAAATTAGAAAAGTGATTTGGGACAACGCAAATGACTTTGAGAAGAAATTTCAGTCCTGGTGGTATTTAGTAAAATTTACTTATGATTATACCACCAGCACATCCACAGCTTTTGTGCTAATTATATACAATGCTTTAGCATTCATAATACATCCAATTATTTCATTAGGTTTGAACCACAAAGGAACTATTCTCTATCCTCTAGAGCATAGAGTATTGTCCCGAAAAAAAGGAAATAAATGGCAAAAAATTGATGTTGATTCATGCACTGTGAGAGAACAACAAGGATTCATTTGTGAAGGCAACACTATCCAGGCCCAAGACATCTGTCTTGATACTTAAAAAAATGTTTGTCATTTTGAAATTCGTCCAAAGGAAAAGAATGAAACAATAGTTGTATATATTGGTAAAGGTTGCTTATATTTCAGAACTTTTTGTGAGTCCTTATCTGCTGACAATGTTGTTCTAAATGTGAAATCAAACATTTTTTTTGCAATTTTGCTAAGATTACAGGATGTGACTTCACTTATTCAGCACAAATCATATCTTCTCAACTGCTACAATCAAATTACACTCTAATTCAAGAACTATCACCTATAGCCATCGGAAGGAATATTACCCTAACAAAAAAAACGTACACCAATCCTAATGAAGGTATGAAAGGAATTTATAACTAGAGTAACTCGAGCGTCACCTAAAAGTAAAGAAATAGCCTAAATTGGAGAAATAGAAGAGGGATATTGTGGGACAAGCCCTCCATCAAAATGTCTGGGATCAGTCGACGGGCTGGATCTCTCTTCTCCCCCCCCATAGGGACGCCTATTTGGTAAGAGCTCTGTGTTATGTGCATTTAATTACTAACATCTTGCTAGCTATTTAGTATTATCACTGATCGGTTTAAATTCTAACCAAATCTGTTTTCGTAGTCAGTCCCTATCACCGGCTACCTTGCACCTGTATCCTCTCACAAGTATATGTAATAAATTTCATATATATATATATAATTTTCCAGAAACTTTTAAAGGATTTGGCCTAACGTGCTCCTCGTGAGGTTCCTACATAGGTTAAGCAAACACCTTCCGACTTCGTGAGCTACCCAAAGAGGGGTAGGCGGGTCGGATAAAAAGATCTCGTCCTTCCTGGGAAGCGAGGGGACTAGTCTCCCTAAGCTCTATCAGCATTGTGCTGCTCGTAGAGTCCCTGAATAGGTTGGATGAAAAACCTCCAACTTTGAGGGCTTCCTAGGGAGGGCAGGCAGGTTGGATTCAAGGGTGTTATCCTTCTTGGGAATCGGGTAGACTGCCTGGTAGCTTAACGTAACAAGACGCAAAGGCAGGAAATCATCCTGAACTATAAAAGAGATTAACAAGCTGAGCTCAGTCTATAAGTAGGAGCTGTGGTCATATATAGCAACTCATTCCCCTCCCATGGGCAACAAAGCCCTCATGCTTCCAAATATGTTAGCTGTAAACCTGAGGCCCAGAGGGGAAGAAACACCACAAGGTGGGAAGATTGAGATTAACCCATCCTGCAGTGCTTGGACCAAGTTTGGTCAGCAGGCTTGTCAGTGTAAGGTGGCTTTCAGTAAAGCTTGTCTTGTTACTACCCAGGTCAGAGATTTATTAGAGGCAGGCTGTCCCTCAAGGTCCTCAGCTGGTGTCTGTTACATGTTCCACCTTCAGCTGTTAGAAGAATGCCTGTTTCTGCTTGGCCAAATCCACTCTCTTGGCAAGTATCTCTGGATGTCGGGACTGAATTTCATCTCCTTTCCATGAGCCCTTTCTGGCCATGTACATCATAGGAAGTGAACAATTCATCTGAAACTCCCTAGATAGACAAAAGCAATTAAATATCACTAATGCTTTTTCCTGCAGAAAGCTGGAAGTGGCACTCAGAGATATGGTTTCCAGCAGTTTTGCATCAATTACTCTAACCATCGTTTAATTTCAAGTCAAAAACAAAAGTTTATGAGTATCCCTGAACTGAGACTAAAATGGACTTGGGTCCAGGGCAGTTTATGACTTGTCACTCCTTTGAGTGAATGTATCATCTAGAATCTATTTCTCTGTTAAACGAGTGGAAACATTCATGACTGCCATTTGAAGTTAAGGTGAACTAAATTTCTTAAAAATTTAGAGGACATTGAAAATTGTTTTTTGCTGTGCTATAACAGAGGGAAAGGTGGTCAAGTCACACTGGCTGTAAGACTTCAATGGGTTTTGAAAGTATAATTTAGGCTCTTAAATACATTTAGATAACCTCAGCTCACCTCTCCACATCAGCAATGAGAAGAAAGATGCTCTGATGCAGGCCCTGGCCTCCAAGAGAAAGGCAAGTCAGCAGCTAAGGACAATTGCTCATCAGTTTTACTGCATCCTTGGCCAGATGCCAGCTGACCTTCCCTATTTGATGCTACTGGACGAAAGCCCTTGGCAAAAGGGGAATACCATTTGGCTTGCAGAGCCTTCGCCATGCTAGAGGGAATCCACCGGGAAAGAGACTGACTACGTAGAGCTGGGATCAGGTGAAGGAATGGGAAAGAGAATCTTCATGTGTATGTTTTTTATCTGTTCTGTTTGCAGTTCCAAGGAGCTGGACCCAAAACCTGCATCACAATGCAAATACAACTCTGGCCAAAGGCAACTGGGGGAAATGAAAATCATGCTTCCTATATAAATTAAGTGCAGGACCTGCTGGAAAAATTTCCTGTTGCTTTTGGGAGCATGATTAGAGGGGCAAAAAGGCTGATCCTTTGTAGTTTTTGCAAGGCTGGGGGAAGTGTTTTTTTACCCAGGGGTGCTGAAAGTTGTGGCAAATACATGAGATACTTCTCCCACAGAGTAGTAACTTAGACCTCACCAGGACTTTCCTTCAAATACAAATGCAGAGACATGATGATGCCTTCCCTTTGCTCACCAAATCAGGGAGAAGAGTGAGAAAAACCACCCTGCATTGGCTGAAACACGGCAGGCAGTACCAAACACAGGGTATCTGCATGTCACAGAGCAATAGTAGAGCCAGCGCGCAGGTCATCCAAGTCAAGTACATTCTATCACAGGGGCTGCCCCTGTCCCGTCCTATTCCTTCATAGATCCCACGCCTATGGTTGGTGCTGCAGGCAGAGTCCAAGGGGGCGTAGAGAGAATGGGGCTGCTCTGGTGCAGCCTTTCCCCACCCTTTTAGCATTTCATCTAGTGAGGTAAGAAAAAGCTACCACCCATATTTCCCCTGAGTTTGGATTTTACTGTTGTCTCAAGGATAAATTTCGCCCCTCTTTGCCTTCACCTCTTTTGATAGTGGAGTAGATTTTTTTGATTAAATGAAAATACTGGTGTGTTAACAGGGAGATTCAGAGTTTATGTAACGCATAAACAAAATGCAAGGAAGTGTTTAGTACGTTCACAGAGAGAGAACAATACTGCTGCACATTGTAGACAAAGTGTTACGCTGAACATTTGTCCCTGCCATTCATTATCTCGTGGCAATAAATTTTACATCTCAGCTTTCTTTTTTTTTCTGTCATAAAACACACTGGACTGTTTCCCAGCTAAAGCCGTGATGCTGAGTATAATGTGTCCAGCAAGCAATAAGGCAAGGAGCTTTTAAAAAACTCTTCTACTGTTTCAATCCCAAAATCTGCCAATTTCTACAGTAAGCTAGAGGAAGCAGTGGCTGGTGACTTATGATGAGTCAGCATCTAGAACATGAAGAGTTTTCAGGGCACGTTCACACACTTTGACTTTTCCCTCTGCAAGAAGGAAATAGGCAGAATACCTACCCAAGGTACCTCTGGCACACAGTTGTTATAGTTACCTGAACACTTTATCATCATCAATACATTCATTCTCTTGACACACCGCTGTGGTCAGTGGTTAACGGCATCTATGTTTTAGAGAGAGAAATCTAAAGCAGAGAAAGTCCAAGGACACATAGGAGCCAGAACGCAAAGCCAGAAACTGAAAAGCAGCCTGGCTCTATGCTGGTGCACTCCCATTAATGGCATTTACCAACAGTAACAAATAGTCACCGATGGTGCTTTGTCTTTGATGCTGGAAGAGGATTCACTGCTGTGATTAAATGAAAGCTTTCACTTGGGAAATACTCTGGTTCCCTTCAATACTGCGCTATCAAACAAAGCAAAAGAGCAAGTGACTCATGTGCTCTGTCCCTCATGGACAGAAAGATTAGGAAGCCTAGGAAGGTCTATGTGCCTTACGAATTCTGCCAGTTAGTATAAAGGGCCAATATTTCTTCTTATATTATATTAATGCATAAAGGTAAAAATAATGTTTAAATCACACATCTGCATGCATACACATTGGAAACTTTTTACACATAATTTGAATTCAATTTTCCGTATTGATCACTGCAACTGCAATGATAGCCTTTTGGCAGAGAGAAGGAGTTTCTGAGCGTGTCCGGCATTTACAGAGTGAAGAACTGTGAAAATCCTGCTGATCCTTACCACTAGAGACCTACAGACAACTCTAATATCCCAGTTTCCTTCTCTCTCAAAACCAAGGGATATTTCATCTCATTAAGTAGGTGACTCAGTGAGAGCTATGAAGCAATTGTTAAGTGACTTTGAAGACCACACTTTATTTTCCTTTCCTGTGAGAATGTGTAAATCAGATGAACTTAAGGTCATTTCCAACCTGAACCGGTCCATGAATCTATGAAACAATAAATCCAAACTAACTCCACTGAACACAAAGGAATTTTGAATAGAGGAATAAAGGACTGGAGGATACGGAGCATGTGATACCCAAGCAATGTGAAAGGTGTGCCCAAGCTCTTCAAAACTGTTGCCATGATATACAATGTCTGGAGAACTTGAACTGCAGCAAAAACCTCCTTATCCTGACCCAGAGCTATTTACATCACTGGATAAGTGCCTTATGCAAAGTTCAGTTTGAAGTGCATCATCTATGTAACTCCATCTAAAGTACATCAGCGATTTTAAGAAGAGGGTTTTATTTGAAGCCAAAACTGCTGCCTGCACCTCTCCATCCCAGTGCAGGAAAAAGGATTTCTGTACAACCTAAATTTTCATTAGCTTCTGCCAATGGCTTTTGCCCATACAGCTCTATTAAAATCTACGATTCAGCCCTCAGGGAACCTTTAAAAAAAAGAAAAGCCTCCCTCTTTACCTTCTTTTTGCATTTTGAGAGACTCTCTCTGAATAGCTCATTCAGAATATAAATACTAGATACTAATTTTATTTCATATTAAGTGTCCTGCAAGGAAAATATCACGTTTTTTCACATCATCAAAAAGATTATAATATTTAAGGAATGGATGGGCTAATTAGAAAAGCTAAAATTTTTCTGAAAGGAACATGTTGAAGGAGGGACTCTCTACTTCATGACAATGTTTCCCTGCCCACAGTGATATCAATCCAAGCGTCGTAAAAAGGTTTAGAATTTAGCAAGGCCCATCTTGTGGAGCTCTGCCATTCTTTTGGGGTCCATGGCCAGATGTTCCCTTTGAAACCATGGAACAGCATACAGCCCTAGGACCAGAAGCTTCCGGTCCTGTCAGGACTTTCAGTGGCTGAAGAAGGAAGGACTGATGGTGTATTTCCATAAAGTCAGGGATAGACACAGTAAGACCACACAGAAGGAGACAGAGACCAGAAAGAAACAGGTAAACACAACCTCCTAACACTGTTGCCGCAAACCTGACATGAAGGATATATCTGGCTGTAAATTCTGCCTGGAAAAGTCCCAGGACTGAAAACAGAGTCATGACCTCTGATCTATTTTCTTTCTTGATGACCAAGAAAGAAACTTTGTGAATTTGTGGATATAACAATTGAGATCTCTTATTATTTCAAATTTTTTACCATAGAAGTGCGGGACTAAATATGTTACCATACCCTTGTAGTCCTGTCAGCCGCAGGCAGTGCAAAGATGTAATTTCACCTTGTTGCCATGTTATTTGTGATATTGCCAGGGCTCCACAGATGCTTTTGGAAAGGAATAAACATAAATATTCTGTACCCGTTTGTCAAGCTGCGAGGAGTCACTTGGTGAAGGAGATCATGTTGGGCCAAGGGACCCTGGGACATTAAATGGCTAAAGGAGGGGGACAGCCCTTCCCTGCAGCTGAAACAAGGAACAAGGTGTTGTATGGGCTGAGAAAAATGTTGTGGTTGCACAAAATGGAAGGGTCAGGGCTCATACACATCTCCTATTTACCACAATTTGCCTTGTTTAAGCCTTTACTGGCTGGGCTTTAGGGACGCTCCTCCATCCGTCCTCCCTCAGCTTTTCTGATGAAAAGGGAGGAGAGATAAATTCGTGGATTTAAAAGGTGATATTCCAGAAAATGCCCTGAAGAGTGAGAGAGAGCACAAGAAGGGGGCTAATTTTTTGTCTCAGTTATGAGAACCCTCTGGAGAAGGAAAATTTGTGGCACTTGGTAAAAATGTGACAGGATTTCAGACCAAGGATTTCTGTCTTCTTGTTTAGAGAGAAGCTGCAAAGCCAGAAGTACACACACCTGGTTAAAATTAAAAATATATTATATTATATATTATATTATAAATATAACACCATCTTTGGGTATAATCAAGAATCTCTTATTGCAAGTGAAAGCCAGCATAATGCAACTGGCAGGATTTGCAAGCATAAAACTTACAACTGGTAAATATGGAGTGAATGGAAAGTATCTGCTTTCGCTCTGTCCCTCGCTGTGATTTAGAACCACAACATCTTCACTGTTTTCAAACAATTCTATGATTTTCTGTGGCAAGGCCACATTTCTGACTCCTCTTTCCAAAGAGGACCCTTCATAGCCATGCTCCAGCCCTCTTCATCTTCTTCTCAGAAAGCAACAATAGGATCATCTTTTGGCAGATTACAAGTACTCTTTGCTGCCTTTCCTGACAGCATTATAAGTGTTACAGGAGCTGAGGCGGTGTGTCCTAAATGCTCTCAGTCAGCTTTTCCTCAGTGCAAAGGGTGAAGCAAAAGCACAGTGTATTTGGCCGCTTGTGTCACAGAGGCAATTCATTGCTGCTGCCAGCATGTCAACCCCTCCCCACTCTGAAATTTGCAATGTCAAGATTAAGGAAACATCAAGAAACTGTGGCTCCGGTGTTCAAGGCCAGGACACAGAGTCATGGAGCAAGCTGCTGTAGTGGAAGGTGTCCCTGCCCGTGGCAGGGTTTTGAAGTGGATGAGCTTTAAAGTGCTTTCCAATCCAAACCATTCCAGGATTCCATGATTCACATAGCTTAAGCGATTAATGGTGTTTAGAACATTCAAAGCAAAGAGCTGTTGCCCTGTTCAGAGCTTTGGGACCCTGAGCACAGTGTACCTATTAACAGGGACAGGGCATTAAGACTGTCTAAAGGCCCAGCTTGGAACAATTTGATTTCCCAAAGAATGGCTGGAAAACTGCTGGCCATTCATGCAACACACAGAGAGATATCTACTGCCCAGCAACAACTGGAATCCCATGGTATCACCTGGGAACCTAACTGGAATTCCCAGTACAGATTATCTTCTTCACCAGACCTAGGGGATAATGACAATGATTTCCCAGCATGTCTGGGAAAGGCCTGTCCCTCTGGCTGCTGTCAAAAAGTGGCGAGGCCAAAGCTGGCTGCACTACAGCTGTGCTTTCAGTCATTTCTAACATCCACCATCCTCTGCTTCTGTAAGTGTGCAGAGCACAGGGACATAGGGCTGAAATATCTGGAGGAAGCACCACCAACACTGCAGGGAGAAGCATGTAGCTTTGCTATTTGAAGATGTACTAAAATATATGCCTTCCAACTGATAGACCCAGGCTGCTATCTGAGGAGCAGAAGAATGCTTATACTCCATAAAATTATGAGCAGAACTGTCATCCATCAGGAAAATGCCCTTAGCCTCCCCTCATCATTTCCATGAGAGTGGCATCATCTCAAGGTACTTCAGCAGAGCAATTACAATTTATGGTGATCCAGACATGACACAACTGGGGAAAGGCGGGGCGAAAAACTGCTGCTTGTATGACAGAAAGAAAGGGAGATTAAATAAAATCCCCTTGCTGTGAATGCCTGTGGCGTGGGTCGCGCTGGAATCCAAGGCTAGGGGACAATCAAAATAATTCTCCCACTTGGGGCTTTTTCAGCAGTTTCTGCTATGAATAGTTCAAGGTCAGCCTCAGCCTCTGGCTCAGTCATTTGGGTGTTTGAAGTGAGGACATCAAAAGGCAAAGACAAACGCTGAGTCTTGAAATAAGTTGTGTCTCTGGGGATCAGCGCAAGGGGTAAAGTAGAAATTGATCCAAGCATCTCCGTTGGTGATAAGGGCAGGTAAGGGCTGGCTCTGAAGGCCAGCATGAGGGTGTGTGCCCTTGAGTCTCTGGAGACACTGTCTTGGATGTAGTATTGTGGGTTCACTTCTTCATTGTCTATGCAAGGGAAGTAACGATGGCTACATTCACATACTGGCTTTGGTGCAAATAAATAACTAGTTTTCTATGGCAGTGTCTTCGCTGTCGTCCTGCGACTGCTTCAGGCCTTGGTCTATCAATGCCACACCAGATCTTCCAGCATGGGCAAGTACCCTGATATGCAGGGTAAACTCAAAGTTCCAAGATGCCACTACCTGGAGGAATTCTCCACCAGCCCACCATACTAGAGACACATGTTTACAATTGCTTTTCACAAATTCGCTGAAATTTATTAAAGAGGAAGAAAACAAAAGAGGATTTCTCAATGCATTTCAAAAAATAACGTGATAGAGAAGACCCAACATGCAGCACGTTAGAAATCCTGAGGGCAATTATTCCATGAGGAAAAAGAGTTACATTTTCCATGTCCTTCTTTTTCCAGGCAGAAGATGAAAAATCATGACTGAATCGTCCTTGCAGAGGGAATCCATCTTTTCCTTTTAATATGCAGAGGAAGTCACCTTTAAACAGTGAAATACAAATTTTCCAGGGCTGCTGTATCTTGCAGGAAAAATACTACATGTGTGAGGAATCCAGGAGAAAAGATGAAAGAGTATGACGGACAGTGAGCAAGAAATAAATTTCTCCAGGCTTTGCCTGGCACATAAGTTTGCAAATTAGCATAGCTGCAGTGGCACAAGAATATGAGGGTTAAGGGATGCTTGCTATTGTATTTCACATTCTTTGCGGAAGTAATCCACTGCATCCTTCCAAGATCTTCCTGAAGAATTCTGTCTCATTTCCCAGTGTAACCAACCTCTTGAAGAAAAACTAAATGCATGTCAAGCCTTAGGCTCTTCCAACTCCATGCTGATCCAGGCACAAGAGCCCAAGTTTAACAGTCAGCTAACTCAATACAGGTAATCTCTCCAGATGACTAA
This sequence comes from Psittacus erithacus, assembly GCA_009867235.2. Taxonomy (NCBI): domain Eukaryota; kingdom Metazoa; phylum Chordata; class Aves; order Psittaciformes; family Psittacidae; genus Psittacus; species Psittacus erithacus. The sequence continues at coordinate 27,162 of WYDI02032963.1, forward strand.
AGAAGTAGCGACCATCCTCACCCGCAGTAACACCTAAAGAAAGGATGAAATGTTTCCTGAATGCCTTAATGTGCTGGGAGGGACCTCCTATTCCACTGTTTCGTGGTTAAGTTTCCTGTAGTGTTTGAGTTACAACAGCCAGTGTTTGCCAGGCCTCACCTCCAAAAGAGAGCACAACATGAATGGCCCTCCATTTTCCTCTCTTCACAATAAATTTAATTGAGATAACGGAGAGAGAATCCTCTACCCATATGAGCCATTTTTGTCCTTCATTCCTAGTCAGGATTTCCTCCATTTTCCATACCAATAAAAGTGCAGAAATTATAGCGGTGGTGCACACAATTCTGCCCTTCACTGAGTAGTTCCATACGTGCAAACAGGATAAAGCTGGGCAATGCAAAAACTTGGCTAAAGTGCTAAGTCCCCAGGGGTATATGACACAAAGCACAGAGGCAGAAAAATCTAAATAATTCTTGCGCTTTACTACAGTACTAATTAAGAGCGAAGGAGAGTTTTTGCTGATTATCTCAGTCACAATTTATAGTTTGTACAGATATTCATACAGCGTGTCTTGATTTTTATGTAAACCTTCTAAACTAGCAAAGAGCCTGTTAATTCCAAAAAGGAAAAATAAGATCATCTGTGAGTTCTTCCTGAACATAAGTGACTAAAATTTGGAAGTCTCTGCTTAGAAGCATTTTCCTGATACATGAGAGAAAACATAATATATTTACAGCAGCCTTCCAAGAAAATGAAAATTAGTATGCTCTTTCTGATACCCATAACTGAAAAGATAGGCTATCCAATCCAAAACTTCCTCATACAGAAAAAGCACTCGCCACTGCTCTGAGACTAAACGTGAAAAATCAGAACACCAGAAGAAAAGTGCATTTACAAATGAGCATACAGTGGATTCTTCTAGCCTGGAAAACAGGCTTGAAGGGTCCTCCATAATGGCTGTGAAGTACTTTGAGATCACCTGGTGGAAAATACTGCGAAAGAGCAGGACACTATTTAGTACAGGAAAAAACGGAAGAGAATTTATTGTCTTTGATCCACAGCTCTCTGGCTTCCTGTGTCCTTAGCTCAAACTCTTCATCCATTTTTTTCTTTCTTTTTCTGTGACAATCTCAAAATGGAAAAGGACATCAGATGCGAAGAAATAATGTAGGAATTTTAAAAGGAAAATATAAATAAGTTGTGTCTGAACAGCAGCAGAGAATCGTCTGAGCTTGCCATTCCATGTGGCAAACTCTATGACTGAATCCTAGCTCTGTGGAACTCCCAGAAAATTATTCCCACAGGGAAAAGGATGTCATTCCTAGTAGCTTTATTTGGGTCTCAAGACTGTCGGGAATCCATTGCTGAGCTGAACTGGAGGTAGTGGGATACATGAATATTATGAAAGATGTGATTATTCAGTTTTACCAGATAAACCAATTGCTACAGAATTTTAAGGCTCTTAAAAGTTGGAACTAAGATTACTGACCATGTTTATCCTGGATTTCTCTTTCCAGGTGACAGTACACTTCAAAATCCTTCTCTCCCCATTGCTCTTTGCTCCTCACAGAAGTCCTGTTCACCTCCTCCAGCAAAGAGGTACAGAGACAGATTCCCCAAAAGGAATTCTGAGCATCTTTTTGATGTAGGGGAAAATGTGGACATTTGTTTCCCTGCCTATAGCTGTCTTCCTTCGTCTGAAAGAAACCAATCCCAGGGCACCTCCTAGTCCATGCAGAAGACACAATCATGCTGTTTTCCCTCAGCTCCTATATTCTTCAGCAACATCGGTCCTATCCCAGCATGATTGTTCTTTGCAAAGTGCACCTCATGCAAAGGGTTAAAGGAAAAATTGTCAGTTCTGTCTCCCTGAGCCACTTAATAAATACTTGAAAATGGAAAGAGCTCCTATAAGTAGATAAATGAGCCCTCAATCTACGTGGTAAGGAAGAGCTCTGCTAAGCAGGAGAGGCCAATCAAACACTTTTTATCAGGATATTTGCAGAAGTTATAGTTTTTCATTAGATTCTCTCTCTAAACAGAAACCCTGGTTGAATCAGGCAGGATCTCACATAAAGGGAAAATGATGAAAAGCAGAAAACTGTAAAGATCTGAAAAGTTAAGAGCTGCTAGAAAGCGCCTAACGCGGAAGTTTTCTGGTGACCTAAGCAAGTTGCTTCTAATTTTCCTGCTGTAATAAACAGGAGCCTTTTCCCTCATTCTTCTCCTTTGACATTCTCTGCTAAAACACTGGTTGTTTATAACAAAGGTTTTGTCCAATATCACACAGTGACATTCTTAGAGAGCTTACCCTGCAGCAAGATATGAATTAGAGGCAAAATTCATAAACTCCAAATATTTGCTTTCGAAAAAGAAGGGATATGTCACAAATCAAGAAATTGGTCCCATGGTCCTTAAAGGAAATTAAAAAGCAGCGTTTTTAACACTGTCCAATACTAAACCTGAAGAAGCCAAAGCCGTCTACGTTATGGACTCTGAGACAGAGACTGAATTACATTGATGGGAATACATGATTGCCGATTACTTTTGCCGTGCAGTGTTTTTCTCTATAACTGCATTTCAACAGTGTTCAGTGGAAAAGCTTAATTACTTTGGAAAAGAAATTCTCTGACACAGAGATGGTGTTTGATGAGCTGGGGTTATTAGCAGCCTCTCTTGCTGTTCAAGATGTTTCTATCTCCCTCACCATTACTCACCTTTGTCTCCTTCATTAGGTACTCTGTATCTTCTTCTTTCGCATGCTCTGCACATTTACTGTATCTGCACACTTTTTCTCTTGCTCCGCACATTTATAGTAGAGTTATATATATCTTTAGATGATGATAAATTTGCACACCCTGTCATAGGGCCTTAACTGTAGAATCCTCAAGACATCTCTGTGAGGTTTATTCATGGGGACTTGTTTTAAGATAAGTGTATGAATAAGCTACTCAGTGCTTTCATGTCCTGATCAAAGGAACATACTGATTTGTACCACATGGGGATCTGGATCTCTTTTCAAAATACGTAGCAACCACTTAGTGTTACCGTGTTCAGCTCTGGACTTTCCATACCATCCCTCACCTCTGACAGTATGACCTTGGATTCTGGTAGAGTCCTCATAATCTCACACCCCTTCCCCAGGTGTTTCTTGCAACCAACCCATGACCCAATCTAACTCCTGGTGCTAAATCCTGCAGTTGTCTATATCCTGTGACTTTTCTAGGTCCTGTCACATGGCTTCATTAACGCTCCAGAAAGCAACTTTTTGGTAATAGCCTGGGCTGCCTGCCTGTGGGAAAAAACCTAGGACTGGTGCTGAAGGAGCAGATGCTTAGTGGGTGTTTCAATTGTCCCTCCACATGAGGAAGGGAGAGAAGGGTCTCTTGGGGCTGTCTCTGCCACCAGTAACTAAAGAGGAAAGGCTGCTGAAGTACAAATCAGGGCTTGCTGGTATCACTGGCTACAGAATCCCAATGTAGTGAAGTAAGAAGGAAACTCAGTCGGTTTGCTCTCTTGGCGAACACTTCAGTGCCTGCAGGTACTTAAGAAGTTGATTTCTGATTTGGAGTTTAATATAGATGAGATTTCACTGCAGCAAGTAGCTGAAAATATTTTCATGAGGAAATGCTTAATAAGGGGTCAAAAGTAATCTTTTTCTTCCTCTGTATCAGGCTGCCTCCAAATCACTCCTCGGGCTGTTCCTTTTAAGTACATGAAGTTTGGGAGAGCAATGGCTTTTCCACTCTAAACAGGGCTCACCCATGGGATGCAATCTTACATACACATAGAAAAGATGGTGGAAAATTAGATCTTCACCGCCACTCAGCATGTTTACTGCCTTGAGGAGATCATTACTGTAGTCTTCATCAAGTTCTGGGTTTGACACAGGAGTAGGGAGTGCATAAAGTGCAGTGGGCTAGGAGGGAAGAAAGTAGTCAGAATCACTCTAAAGAGTGTATTCCTCTGTCAAGGACACATAATTATGGAAACTCTTGAAAGTGTCAATGAACTCTACAGGCATCCATCCTCACAAACTCTCTCTGATTGGCAGATTTAGCGATCTTCTCTGTCCTACAGGTTTTAGGCATTCATGGAGATAATGATGCAGAACCAAAGCTGTGGGAGAGACAGGGATGGTTGATATATTACTTTTTTGTTAGAGCCCTGCCAGCATGAGAAGAGATGCAAGTCCCCTCAGCAACTGTGTTTTAATGAGTATTCTTGAGATACACGGGGTAAGCAGCCAGTGATGGAGAGTAACAGGACCAAAAAAAAAGGTAGAAAAATGTCAGTCTCATTAACAGGAGCGTGCCCAGCAAGAGATACCTCCCCTAGAGACAGAGAGGAGTATCACATCAGCAGCGAATGCTGATCAAGGAGCTGGCGCAGCAAGAAAAATGCTGTTGCGAATTGGCCTCCATTTGTGTGACATAGAAAGGCACGGCTGATGGAGTACAGGTAGAACTCCTTATATGACAGACATAAAATGGATATAAGATCATCCAAGATCAGCCAGATCCTTCTTGTATGTCCCAAGACCTTTCCAAGTAACCTGCCCCTTTCCATGAAAGTGTCACCGCCAGCACATTTTAGCTCGCATCACCCCTCTGTGGAAATGAATCATCACAGAGAGCTTCTGGGAGGAGTGACTCTGGATATTGGCCATTAAGGGAGAGGATAAACTGAGCCTTGGTCCCGCCTACAACTGATTAATTCTTAGTCCAGTAATCCCACTTACTCATTCCCAGAGCTCCTGTCTTAGGTGTGGACTAACATGAAGTTTATCACATAGCAGTTCAGATTTGCCCCCCACTGGGCTTCAGCACCTCTATCTCTTTGGTAGCAAATAATCAGTGAGCTGTAGGAATGTACATTCATATACCTAATCCAGCACTTCATACTTCTTTTAGGACTCAGTATATAGCACAGAGCTATAGAGCGATGTGTCATTAAGAATACTTGGATGCACTACTCTCAAACGAAATCCTATCCCAAGAGCTCTTTTCAGAACCTCCTTATTCTACTATGGTCATCACAAGGGTTCCAATGCCATAGGCACTAGTGACAGGAAGGAATAGGAAGTCACTAAACAGAACTACTCCCATAAGAGACAATGAAAACAAGTACTCTGTAGCGAAAAGCTCATATCCTTTCAGGAATTAAAAGAAAACCTGGAAATATCTGAATATATGCCACAGGATGGTACTTGAATTTCATTTCCTTCAAAATGGAATCCTGCGGGTCTGCTCTCCATCTTTCAGTGATGGGTAGCTTTGAATTTCAATTTCTAGATGGGGGGGCCTGCCTTCTCCTCTGTACTTCACCCTATCATTGCGACTTCATATTTCTTAGGCAGTGTTGTTTTTCATACTTGGATATTTAAAATTCTCTTTTCACAGCTGTGTGTCTAGAGAAGTGCTGCGGAGGTCGTAGAGCCGAGAGTGAGCTAAGACCTGAGAAATAAGACACATCATGTTTCAAACTGTCCCTAATGCATAGGCACAAGGACTGTTGTTGTTGCACCGAGCCAGGTTTTCTTTACCTAAGCTATGCACTGAAGCTCTCTTTCCTCCGAGCAATGTCTCTTTAGTCCAAAATTATATGCATCATAGAGTAGATAAGGCAGGATTTTGTACCATCAGCCATTTCCTAAGATGCTGAATTGGCCGTGAGAAAGCCATACCTGCAAAACAAGAATTTGCCCTTTTCCTGGTTTAATTATCACACACTATGTCCTTGTTTATTGTTTTGAGTCCTGATCTATTGGAATATGTACATAATCTCCCTTTTACTAAGCCCTCCTCTATCCCTGCAATTTTGCTGTGACTGAAGCTCACCTCTTCAGTACTGTAGGACTGAAATCGCACAGGAAGTGTTGTGGGAATATCCCTGGCATGTCTCCAGAATTGTATCACCTTAGGGCTTCTGGTTGTTCTTCTGACATTCTTGATGAGGGCGGATTGCCCAGATGGCTCAGTCATAGAGCCTGAGGGAGAAGGATGTCCTTGAGGAGGCCGATAGTGCTGAGAATAGGCCTTGATAAGCTCTGCTAATGTAAAGCGACCTTGCTGGTTACCCAGTTCCTCTGCACTCTTTGCGGGTGAGAGGTATTTACCCAACTTCACGGCTCAGAATTTTTTTCAAAATGCAGATGTCAAAATACTAAAAGCATCAGCCTTACTTACTCATCTTCCTTGATACTAAAATACCCAAAATATTTTCAGCATAAAAGGTGGCTGCATTTTTTGGTAATACTTTTGTTAAGGATGACTATTAAAGAATAGATAAACTACCAAGAAGGGCTTTGCATTACTAAATACCATTGTGCTCAGGTGCATTCAAAGCTATGAATAACTGTTCTTCAGAAGTTTATTACCGGCTGCCATGATGTGGGCAGTTGTAAGGACAAGTACAATACTCTGACATACTGGAGTAAGCAGAGCTTAAGTGGCAGAGTTGTTCCGGGCTTAAAGCAATTTATATTATGGTAGTCAGACTCTGAAATACTCTATAACATGTTCATTGCGAGGGAACTGGCTCTGGTTTCATCTCAATAGTCCTGGTGCCTGAGAATGAGATATCTCCGCGCAGAAGCTGTCTTCTCATCTCTCTGTGCCTTTAGCATGAGTGAGGGGCTCCAGGGGCCGAATCGGTTATCCACTGCAAAGACTGGAGCTGCGGGTCTCCACTGCTGGGGACCGGGTTGGCTCACTTTGATTTGACACACTTTCTCAGTTGGGTGAATCTGACCCACCTCTCAGGCTTGGTCCCACCTGGGGTTCCCCATAGCTGACTCCCTCTCATGAAGACCCTAGGTGGAAAAATCACTCTCCCCATGCTCAGCCCAAGGAACAGCTTTTCCAGGTGGTCATAAATTTTTTGCACACCTCAGTAGTTGTGCTTTTGCAAAGCAGTGTAAATGCTTCATGAATTCTTCAAAATATAAAATGCGTGGTGCCCTTTGGCAGCTGATTTGGACAGCGTTGACCATAGCACACAGTGGAGTGGCTCCGGGAGAACAAATACTGTTCACACTTTATCAAATGCTTTTCTTGATTCCAGATGAGGTGCCAGACAAGACCACAGTTTTACGTGTCACACTCCAATAGATAACAGTAACACCAGTGCTGCAATGTGGAAACTTTAAAAGGAGCAGAATTTCATTCAGGCTTGTTGAGGGAGAAGAGAAAGTGTTCTCCATCATGGACAGCTGAGAGTGTAGAGGGATCGAGAAAAAGTACTGAGGATGCTGGAAAATAACTCTTCATAAAATTATGGTATTGCCAGATTGGTTTGCTTTGGGAGGGCCCTTAATTCTCATACAGCTCCAACCCCTGCCACAGGCAGGGACCCTTTCCACTACAGCAGCTTTCTCCAAGACCCATTGTCCAGCCTGGCCTTGAATAATACCAGGGCTGGAGGAGTCAGAGCCTCTCTGGTCAAGATGAGCATCCGTTCCTATTGTCCAGGCCTTGGATTTTATGAATATGTCATGGTGCTTGTGTGGAAAACTTTTAGATATTTCAATTTCAGTAGTGATTACAAGGAGGGTGGTACTGAGGTCACAGCTGATGGATTATCACGAGCCACACATAGAGTAAGTGCTGGCTCATGGGAAGGCAATGCCAAGGGACTATGTCAGGGCTGCTGCTCACTCCTCAGCTCAGAAGTTTGTTCTTGCTTTTTTATAATTCAAGAAATAAATCCTTATTGCTGATGGATTTGTTCATTACAAGTAACTCAATTTTTTTAAGGGAAGACAGGGGGAAATAAAAAAGCACAGACCTGAAAACAGCACTCAGGAGGTCACGGATTTGTTTCATGTGTCAAGCCATCAAACCATGTCATCTCAGTAAAGATAATGAAGAACTTGATGACTGGAAGAAGGAGCTGACATAGCAGCAAGAGAAGGGGAAGGACCATTGCTGCTTTTGAATATGTCAGCAAAAGTACACGTCGCAATATACGCATCCTGGAGTGAGCAATCACCACAGGATCAGAGCACCTATCACAAGGAACAGCCAAAATATGATCTCTTCTCTAGCACTGCTGGCAGGAATAGCATTAAGCCAATTATTTTTATTACATTTTTATTTTTGTTTCTAACGGCATGGCAGCTCCGTCTGCTCCTTATTTCGAAGTATGAAGGGATGGTCTAAGGAGCTACCCAGAAACAAATATAAAATTTTCTTCCTGTTTTTTGATGGAAAATATCATCTTTATTTGGTCTAGCATCGCAATCCAGAGGTCTGACCTGCTTCCTGAGAAAGATGCTATCAGAGCCAAAACCATACTGTCTGGGAATGGATTAAAGATGGAGAGGGAAATGGACCAGCAAGAAAGCCCACCTTAGAAGAAGAGCTTTTGAAAAGCATCCTCTTATATTGCATTTGGAATATTTTTTCCATCTCCTGAAGAATCCCAGTGACCTGACATGGAACCATGAGATCAGGAAGACCTTGTCCCATTTCCATTTTCTGCAGAGGAGGCAATTTTATATAAAAACTCAATTTTCCATTGACTGTAGAGGAAAAGAGAGTAACAACATTCACACATTAAGCAGTATCTATCACTTGGTTAAACGAAGTCACATTAGCACTGCACAAAGCATTATGCACTGTGAGGACGAAGCAAAACAGGACCAGAAAGACTCCTTCTATTTCCTGATATTGAAACCACTGTGCTGTACACCTCTGCCTGGATATAACCCTTTTAAAGAATAGTGGCTTTTGGCTCACGGACCTGCTGCGTAAATGCTTGAAGGAAATGCGCCCCTTCAGAAAAATAAAAATATGTTTGTTTATCTGCTCTTTCTATTTTCTTATTCCATTACAAACATGTGCCAGCTCTTTGTCTTCCCCCTCTGATGGTGCCCAGTAAATACCTCTGAGGCAGTTCTGCATATCTTCATTAGGCTGAAAAGCCATCAGATTGGGTGCTGCATTCTCAAAGAGATGTCAAAATTGAGGCAAATAAATGACTGTCAGGTCTATTTTCATAGGCAGCAAGTGACCCATAGTGAAACAGCACTGACAAGAAGGTTTTGTTTCAATTATTTTCCTTAAATGAAAAAGATGTACATATCCATGCCAATGACACAAGGTATAACCAAGCTATCGCTGATTGAATGCTATATACAATCTTAGGGATGATGCTGTTGGCTTTCTGAAAATCTGGCTCAAATTCTCCCAACACTGGCTGTGGATTCTGCATCCTCCAGCCAATGCATTAAGAAATGCTCCAGATGCTCCTATATTTAAAACCCAAACAAAAGCGTGTGATGGCTGAACTCTTGCTCCAGCCTGGCATAGTCTGATAATACCTGATTTGGAATAGTAAGGGTTCTTGCTTTTGCAAGACGTTGGGGCCTGGTTGTCTCTTCTCAGTGTGGCGCAGTTATCACACGCTGAGCTACAGCAGCAGAATTCCTAACAGGGAAAAGCAAAGCTCATTATAGCAGCAGTTTGTGCTGCTCTCTGCTTTCTTTATTAACCTCATAATTATTCCCAGGGTGATACTCTCAATTTTGGACTTAGGGACTTTCTGCTTGGAATTTCTGCTGCTGTTAGAGCTAACTGTTAAATCCAATTAGAAAATATCAGATTTCCCTCTGAGTAAGAGAGCAAACACTTCTGTTATTTGAGTAAATATCCCAGGACCGTAGCTGTTGGACAAGATATAATGCTGTGGTCAACATATGTCACACAAGTCTTGATAGCAGGGCAGGCACACATGCCAAGGCTTGTGCTTTCACCAATAAAGAATATGTAAAGCAGGAGAGACCACACACATCGCAGAGAAGAAAGAACCATAAATGCATATTTTCTGAAGAGTTAGCAGTGCAGGGGAGAGTACCAGCTTAGGACAAGGGACAACCTGGGGCAGATGGTGCTCTGCGTGTGAGAGAGGGGCAGATGGGGCACCTCAGTGAGAGAAACTTAGCCACGAATTAAGCCTTGGAAAGACAAAACTGGAGCAGGAGTTGTAAAGGGTGGAGAGGGGAGAAGTCAAAAGAGGTCTGCAAGACAATGAAGAAGGCAGCATGGGCCACTGGCCCTGGGACAAACCTCGTGAGAACAATATGGTTAACCATGTCACGTTATAGCCCCCATTGGGTTCAGTATTTGCCACAGTAGAAAACGAGTTAACTAAGCCAAAAAACCCATCTGATCAGGCCCAGACCCAATCCATGGCATTAGGAGTTGCAAGATGGAACGGCAGCACTCCATAGCTTTAGACAGCAACAGAAACTGACGAGTAGAACTGAGTTTTAATTTTGGTTGTTTCTGAAACAAAGATGGGCACAATATTACTAAATGAAACTAAACCTTCAGAATCAGTTTTAATTAATGCTAATTATGATCGATTTGTAACAGTAGCAATGGAAAATAACTGAAGTGTATGAATCATATAAAAATATTAGAATATATTAAGAGAACATACTTTGAATTCTTGTATACAATTAGCTGCTTCAGTTGACGTGGTTTGGGGCCTTTATGACCTTACTAAAGAATTTGTGTAGGAGAAAAGATCAGGATATAAATATAAAGAGTATCTATGAATGGCAGATAAACCAGCAGATAACTGGAAGAACAAGATGGTAGTTTTATCTCCCGTATTAACGAATAAATTTCGTTTGTAAAAAATTCTAATAAAAGGTATCAAAGGGTGCCAGAAGAGATGAAGTTTGTTGGTAGAAATAAACAATACCCTGAGACCAGCACCACATTTCCTTACTTAAGCTTAACACTTTCTAGAAAATTAAATAAACAATAAATAGCCTTATGAATACGTATGTATGCGCAGTAGCTATACAAGAATGGCTTATGTTGCAGTACAGAGACACAAGTTAGGAGGAGCTTTACCCCTGCCTCCCTGATCCATAATAAAAAATATCTGCTTGTCAACTCGGAAAAATTTTGGCAAGTTGATTCCACGAATTTTTTAGTAATCATAATCTAAAATATCCTCTGCTTCATTCTCCTCTGGTTTCATAGATCCAGCACTTTGTACAGAATAGAATTGATTTGTGTGAAGAATCTTATGAGGGTTTATATTTTTTTTTCAGGTTTGGGGAAAGTGTTTCTCAGACATGAGCTGTCCATCATAGCCTGGCAGAAGTGATGCCCCTGCCGTTGGGGTTTGGGTTTGCTGAAACATAAGCAGAAAGTAATCCAGCTCCCAAATGAGGGATCACTTTATAGCTGTCATTTATATACTACTTTGCACTACAGTAGCATCTTCTTTCTTAGAGGGAGGAAATGGTCCTGCAAGTCTCTGGTCAGCATTGGGTATATCAGCTACTGATGTTTGAAAAGGAGCGCACTTATTCTCATTACAGTGAAGGATGCACTCATTCTTATCATTAGCATTTCCGGAGATTATTGGCAATGTGCTCATTTCCGATAGAAGTAGAGCGTGGGTGAACTTTTCCATTTGCCAAATGATTCTCCACGTTTTCAACAGAAAAGGTATACCTTTTTTCTAAGGCATTTGTACCATACCAAGTACTTCAAGTAGGGAAATATTGTGTCTATTTTTCTCCCTGATCCTTCTCATTACCAGAGGAACAGAGAGATAAAATGAGATCTCCAAGGTCATGGTAGCCACAGGAAGAGAACTGTGCTGATGTCAGCTTCCACTTCTTAGCACTAACTGACTTGAAGATTCTCCCAGTGTTTTCAATGAGCGCCCCTGAGGAGTTCCGATATACCAGCGAGTAGTATAAAAGAGCCAAAAACTGAAATGATTAACAGTTGCATGCAGCAGGTAATTTAAGTAATATATCTGCTTTGCTCATTTTGGGATTGATTCTTCTTTGAGTAATAAATGCCCTTAATTAGCACAGGGGTCTTTTCCCATTACAGTAATCCTGGAGTAAGAGAAACATCAAACCAAGGCTGGGAGATATGAATATAATGTTTCAGCATTATATTCAGCAGACTGTCCTGGAAAGGCAGCTAGAAGGCAGACAGGACATACAGAGACTTCTCAAATGGCATTAGTTTTTCAAGTTTATCCGGCGGAATGCTACCGGCAGCTGAGCGGTGTCAAAGAAATGGGGCAAAGACAGAGGATATCTTCCGAGGAGGATGAGGGCCGTCTGAAGTCCTGGATGTTTGCTATTTTGCTGAGGTTGTTGAGTCGGTCGTCATGCTTCAGTTGCAAATCAATCTAAGTGAGGTTTCCAGGATGAAAGTGGAGTCAATAAAGTCGAATTTCCCAGGCCAGGCTTGACACTGCTATGAGCAACATGGTCTGGTGGAAGGTTTCCTTGGCAATTGACAGAGTTTAGAACTCAGTGGTCTTTAAAGTTACTTCCAACTTTATCAATTCTCTGATCCTAAGAAACACTGCCTTTGAAATACCACGGAAGAATAACTCTCGTTACCTTTTGAAAAAGTAAAGCGGCTATGAATGAAATACTAAGGCCTTTAAGGTGTTTTTCGGCAGGACAGGAAATCAGGAAACAGGGAGACTTTAAATATAACTATTGTAAGCTCCTTAGTGAGCATTCGCAGTGTGAAAGGCACGTAAGGCACAAGTAGGTATGGCCAGGAAAGTAGTCATAGTCCAAGCAGTGTATGGCCACGCTTTGTCTGCCCGTCAAATAAACACTGCTATTTTTATGGGTCAGTTCCCAGCGGAGCAAAGTAACTGCAAATAGTTTAGAGAAGACAGGGCATAGCAGGTTCCAGCCTAGATTCTTTCTTAAAGAGTAGAAAATACCATAATCCTTATCACAGACTCCTTCCATAACTGCAGCTCAAGAGAAAAGGTTCTTGTTAATATTTCCTAAACAGATCATGGGGATTGAGCACTTCAGAGGGACCCCATCATGTGGCAGTTATAATTTGGTTTAGATAACACACTCTTGTACAATACTGTCCCAAAAATTCCTCTTGGGCAGTCCAGGATTTTTTCACTTCTACTGCAGTGTACCTGTTCCCACAGTACTGACTGGGTTTCAGGGAGGTTTTTTTCAGAGTGCCTCGCCAAAGGCACAAATGCCATAGACTTTTCCTGAGTTTTGTTCCTATTATCGTAGCAGGACAGATGATGGAATCAATGGAATACCCTGAGCTGTAAGATCACTTCCTCTTTTTATAACGTAATGCAGGGTATAAGCTAATCTTGCCCTTATACGGAACTGCATGTTTCGTTTTCAGTGAATAAAGCAGGGGGACTTTATAGAGCACACGTGACCTATACACAATTAAGTAAAGCTCGTTGACTCAGGAGATGGGCAATGGCTTTTTTGGGACAGGTCCAAGGTCAGCGTCCTTTTAGTGGCGTTTAATATGAGGGAAAAAACCTACGAGTTTGTGAAGCATTCAAAAAGCATCAGTCACTCTTTCTAAGATAAATTCAGTTTTACATTTTGTGTAGCTTCTTCTTGAAGAATTCAGTGCTAGATTCAGCTCTTCCCCATGAATTTATCTAGTGTTATTTTAATCATACCATTAGAGGAACATACATGTCCTTTGCCACCAAAGACATGTCATGAAGCCTGTATTTACAGCAGCATTTTGTAAGTCTGAAGATGGTATTCTCTTGTTTGAAAACCTTGAATAACTCCATGATTTTAGGATAGTGTTTTTCCTCAGCTTTCACCCTTACAGATTTCCTCAACTTGTCATTATGTGCAACACTGCAGAATAGGCATTTTGGCCCTGTTGAACTTTTTCCTTGTAAAAAGTCCCGTTATCCTGAGTCCTACTTGCATGAACTCAGGATGTGACCCTCTCTGTGTTGGTTGGACTCTTGCAGGTCTCACTCTCAAATGTGATAATGTCTTTCATTCCCAGATGGATGTCTCCTAAAAGGAGAGTTTTGCAATGTCCTAACTCAGCTCTGGACTAGAACTTCGCTTTAGCTCGTTCCTCGGTCTCAAGGACAATTAAAGTCCTTTTCAGTCTTTTCCATCTGTGGCATTCTGGGAATGCAAGGAATATGAAAGTATTCTGTTCTATATTACAACTCATGGATGGGTATTCTTGTTAGCCCATGGTTCAGCGATGTCCTTTTGATAAGCTCTCCCAGACTGAGCAGCAGATATTCGGAGGAGCTTTTTAATGCTGCCCAGTTCTGTACATCCATGTTGTAGTTTCACACATTTTATTCATTTCCGTCTTTCTTTCACACATATTTCTTTATCTAGTTTATGGATATTTTATGAACAAGACAGTTAAAACAGCCACTGTGTCAGAGAACATTGATTTTCTTTTAATCAGTTACGTCTTATACAAGGAATGTCGATAGTTTTGATATGATTTGTTTTTGACAAGGCTATTACCTCCACATATTTTGGAGTTTTTACTCTCCTTAATTTCATTTCCAGGAGTTAAAACTTTTACAGTATTCTAGCTCTGACAGTCATGATATCCGGTACCCACATCTTTCTCTTCTCCAAGTTTTAGCTTAGTGCACATACTAAGAATACAATGGAAGGCACTTCCACAGTGGCTGGTGGTACTTGCTCTGAAGACCCTGTCCTGGAAATTATCTGGTGAAGGACATATGCTTCAGATGTGTTGCTGCTAAGCAAAACTCTTGTTGCCTGTGCATCTTGAAACGGACGCAGCAGGCTCTCATAGCTGGACTTCCAACTGTATCCTGATCTTTATTATGAGGACGTAACCACGCTTTCATGGTCTGGTCACCTGTTAATGAGGTCTGCAGAACCTGGCTGGCGCAGCTTGTAGGGAACCGCTCCCACTTTTGTGGTAGCTACTATCTGGCAGCACTTACACTGTGACCTCTAATACATTAGCAGTGAAAGGCAGGGCTGAAGTTACCTGAGATGGAAAATAACCTGTAAATTACTACAGGAAACCTCTTAGAAGACGTGTTATTCCAAGTCACATCCCAGTGCTTTATGGCCTAGAAACCTCAGAGCTGATTTATTGAGCAGACAGGGATCAGAGGCAGCGCGCAGGCTCCTGGACAGAGGAGGGACCGTTTCTTCGCCCTACCCACTCAGCAGAGCGGGATCAGTGCGAGGGCAAGTTTCAGCAGCCTCACTGTGTGACCGAGGCTGTGTTCAAAAGCAAATAACGCTAGCAGTCCCTGTAACCCTTCCCCAGTGTCTCTGTACGCTCAGACCTGCGCAGCTCCGTGCTGTTGCTGCTCTAGGTTTAATTGCTGGAGAAAAAGTTGTCTTCATGGGGACCTGAATACTCACATATGATGGATACAGGTCCCATGAATTGCAAATATGCATGAAAGCTATAATTTCTAAAGAAATTTCTCTGAAAGAGAAAACTATTTTTTTAAATTGATCCTGTCCCTTTCTCCACCCTTCCTTGGTACGGCAATTTCAGCCTTGCTAATGCTTATTGCTACTAAATAGCAGATAAAAGCTCCCTCCTATTTCTTCTTTAACAGCTTGGATTTTTGCCGAGGAAATAGCTGCAAAATCCACCCTTGACATCTTCTCTTTTAATCTCATTTCCCGATATTTGCTTTTGTTTAACATATCATTTACAGTTATTTTGTAAGTAATACTCTGATTCAACTTGGATTTATTCAATTTCATGTTGGAGCAAGGGACTTATCCCTCTATGTGCTTTGTCATCTGCCTAAGTCACAATTTGTCAAGGTTAAGCATTGTTTAATTTAAAATAAGAAAGACTACCAACTGCGAAAATACAATGAGCTGGTGCCGAGGTTCCTTTCAACTCGGAGGGACATCTCTCATTTCTTCCTGAAGCCTGTTGAAAAAGGGGCTGGATGACCAGTAGGATGAATTAAAGCAAATAAATCACCAAAGTGTGAGGTGTGAGAGCAGGATCAGGTTTTCATTTCTGCATAAACCTTTTATTGCTGCAGACCTGAGCTTATCAAGAAAGGGCAAATAATTCTCATAAAGCCAGAGGAGCTGGGGGAGGCACAGAATGGATCTCACAACATCTTAGGACCTGTCGCACCCGCAAGGCAGTTAGAGCATGGAGGGTTTAACAGCAGTCGGTTCACACATTCGTAGGATCTCCATTGTAAATTCCCACCACCAGGCCTCTATAACAGCACTAGTAGGCTGTTTTCTGGACACCTGAAGTCAGATCACTGAATGCTCTTCAGGTTTCCTGATCCATTCGTGAGACAGCCTTTGCTCAGAGACAAAGGAATAAACTGGTTTGGACAGCACCAATAGATCTGATGTAGGAAAAGCCATGGCCCAATCAGCTCTGAGGGGGATAGTATTGATGGATGGAAATCCAGAGCACTCTTGTCTTTTTTAAGGCTCTGTTATCAGAGCTGCAGGTATTTCAGAGAATAATCAATATCGCTGAGTGCATTTGCTTGGACTCACAGGGGCTTTGGTTATTCGAAAACAATAACTTCATCTTCCTTGAAAGACGCCAGCTTTGCTCTTCCAGAGAGAAGAACAAAAATCCCTTGTTTTTCCTATCCTGGGTAAACCCATGCTCGGGTACTGGAGGGTTCACCTCTCGGCAATGCATCATCTACTGCCACATATCACTTAAAGATAATATATGATAAACTGTGTGAATCAGGGTGAAGCTGTATCAACAGGTAGGTTTGGAATGTAAATTGTTTCTAGTGCAGATCTAATGATGGGAGAGTTGCCAGTAAGTAGTGGTATATACAAGGAGATATGCTCCTCAGTTGTGACCATGTATAAAGGATGGCAGTCTCTCTTGAGGCTACCCTGACAGAGCCGTTCTCAGTGGCTCTGCAAGGTCTCCACTTCCTGAGAAGCAAGAAGAGAATCAAACATTAAGTCAAAACATCCCTCCTCCTATCCTTGCCTTCTGCAGCAGCATCCCAAAATCCTGCATGTCTCCAGCCATCCTAGAGCCTCTGCAAGCATCTGCCCAAGACCAATCTACTCTGCTGAGCAGGGACACAAACTCACCGATATGGTGGCAATAAAAGCCCTGCTGGGCATCAAAGAGGAAAACAAGACTGAGCAAAAAAGACCACAGACCTGAAGGGAGAGCTCCCGTAAAAAGGATATATCTGTTTGCTGACATAAGATGGAAGAGGAACAACCACATTAGCATGGTGGAAACCACTCCTGGGAAGCGTGCCATACGGCAATTTTTCCTCATAGCCATTTGGAAGAAAAGGTTGTAAATAGGCTTGAAATGAGCCATGAGAAATACACAGCTACCTGCCATGTATGAAAATTTCGCCTGCCACATGGTGCAATAGTACTTTGGTTATTTAATTGAAACAGAGGTTTTGACAGAAAATCAGAAACAGGACTTTAATATCTGTAAATACCTTGTGAGGGGCATTCACGGAATTTTACATAATTGCAGAGAACATCAGTTGCAGCAATTGGTATCCGCAGAGAGAGAGAAGGTGCCAGTTGCATCAGCAGGACAAGGGAGAAGAGCTGATGTGATTGCTGCTAAAGACAGGAGCACCCAGAAAGCTGGTAAAGCAAGTCTGATGCCAAGCAGGGAAAACGTCGAAGTTATTGAGGCACAAATGAAGGGACAAGAAACGGATCTCCCACTGCAAGAAGCAGCACACAAGGTTAAGCAAGAGCCATGGGGTTTCATATGTTCTCCGAGCTTTCAGTGCCAGCCTCGGCGGGGAAGGAGAGCTGTTCAGAAGCTGCAGAGTTGCTTGTAAATGCAGGAGGTGCATGAAAGCATAAATTCTCAATCCCAGCAGCACAGAGCTAAGAGACAGAGTAAAGATGCCTGGAGCAGTGCCCCCAGAGGCGCTATGAGTGTCACTGCTGAGGTTACCCTAGTGGACACATGGGCATCGCTGCAGTCAAGGCCAGGAGAAAATCTGTGTGATTGCGTGAAATCGCTGCGTGAAAGTCCAGAACATGCTTCAGTCCGTCATTCATTCCCCTGCATAATCTGACAGCAACCTTGTTTATTCATGTCCTACCAGTTAGGCTGCTAATTCACTTGTCATATTTCAGGAGATGGTGTCCTCAGTGCATTTGTTAACCATAGAGTTCTGTTTCACCTGCTTTATACCTCAAGTTTTCTACAAAAAGACTGCTTGACGTACCAAATGAAAAAGACTTAAACCCACCAGCTTTTCTAGGGAATGCATCCAGAAGACATCTGCAAGTCACTGCTGTCTGCAGCACACAGAGTTGTGCCTGTACCAAGGCATAGCTTCACCTGGCCAAGACTGAGACCCCAGTAGGAAAAGCTATGCTGTGTTTAGCAGAAACAGTGGATTTTCTCTCCAGAGCGGTCACAGTAAAGACTCAAAATCCTGCCACATGTCTTGATAACCTTTGATTTCCAAAGTAAAAGTTCCAAAAATGCATAATGAAAGAAGGGAACAAATAAAAAGAATAAGAAAAACCCAAAGCTGTTCAGTGCAGTGGGAGACCTTTCGGACTTGGCTGCGCTGGGGGATTCTGTTTGCACTAGAAGTCACATGAAATACGGTTTGCAAACCAAGACACCCACGCAAGTACCTCCCTCAATTTAATATTTTTGCTTTTTTTAGGGAAACAAATGAGAAGAGCTGCAAAGGACCTTTTGTGAGTTGTAGGGGGCTGCGATGTGTAGCTCTTTTTTCTTGAGTTTGGCTAATGCCCAACTGATGATATATTAGTAAAACTTTTTTTTTACCTTTCATTTCACATTGTTTTGCTCTATGATTTTTATAAAATTTCCTCCGTTGTGGATAGTATTTCTTTATTGATTTCCTCCTTTTTTCCAAAACCTAAGTCTATGTGGGGGCAGAGTGACAAAAGAATATATGTTCTTCCTCTTTTGCATGTTCTTTTTACTGTACTGTGCAATGTCAAAACTGATTCACAAGGACCTGTGATAAGATCAATATAGCACCCACATGTAGAGAAAAGCGAGGTCCTCTGCATATAAATGAGAGCTTTAATTGCTAAATGGACGATGGCAAAAGAAATGCGTGTCTTGCCTAAAGTAAATTATAGGTGGATGGTTGAAGTAATGGGAAGGTAAAACACATCTCAAGCAGCACTGAAGATGAATTGCGGACGGAAAGATAGAGCTGGCAGAAGGCACAGATTATGTGTTGGTGTTCTCTATCAGAACAGATATTGGCTGAAATGGTTAAACATGCCTGTTAATCACAGATATTTCGTAACACAGGAACTTAATGCACAAGTTGAGCTTTTCAGCCACTTTGCTGTCATGCCTTGGACACCAAGAAGTGCTCCAGAATGAAGACACTTGTGAGATGCTTTGTGTCCTGGATGAAAGACGACGCAGAGGAACCCTTAGGCAGAAGCTCTTTCCTGTGAGGGTGCTGCAGCGCTGGCACAGGGTGCCCAGAGAAGCTGTGGCTGCCCCATCCCTGGCAGTGTTCAAGGCCAGGTTGGACGCAGTGTTTTGGAACCAGCTGCTCTAGTGGAATGTGGGCTTGCTGTTGCAGGGATTGAAAACGGATAAGCTTTAAGCTCCCTTCCAATACATATCTGTCTATGGCTTTATTATTTTATAACCTCCCACCCTAGATTGGCTGCTATCACATACACTCCTGAAGGAGTAGCAGAGTTGTTTGCCAGAGATAAGCAAGAACTTAAGTGACGATGTTTTGCTGGTGGTGTCCAGGCAGCATGCAAAGCAGCAGCACAGTGGTTAACAGCTCAGCTCCTTTCTAAGTACTCTAAAGTGGAGAGGAAAATGATAACCCTTGGTGTGAGGACCAGTGGGGGATGCAATCCACATATACCCTAATCTGCTTTGGGCAGGCAGTGGCACCTGGTGTCTGAAAGTCCCAATGGCAACAGCATGAGAGAATAAAGGGATCTTCCTGGAAAGGCAGCCTGATTTCCGTTGCTGGAGCAGTCCTTTCTCCTACAATGGAGGAATGAGCATTTTCAGCTCTCCTTTTCGCCTCACAAGTAATACAGACTGTAAGTGACTTAGGACAACGCAATCAACTTTATTGGTCATCTTCTGTGCTTGGGCTGCTTTATCACCTGTTTTGAGCCTGGATCTTTGGGACAAGCATGGTCTGAAGCTTCTCAGGTCAGAAAGTCCAGGTTCTGTGGGGATGCCCATAAGCACTGTGGTCAGGAAATGGGGAGCGCAGAAATGGAAAGTGGCTCTTTGAATCCTTCCTTGATGCTCCCTATTTCACTCTACTGAGAAGTCACATCCCTCAAGGACCAACACACGTGGAGTTGGAACTACAGAAAAAGATCAAAGAGGACAAAGGAGATGTGAGACACCTTCATTATTTTGGGGGCGGAAAGGGATGTTTACATTTTCCCGAGTGGCATTGTACCCCTGAAGTAAACTTCGTAACAACCCCAGCTTTTTTGCTGACATCTTCAAGGATTATACTTTTTCCCTTTTGATACTTCCATGCAATGAGATCAAAAAGAAGCAGGCAAACATGCAAGATCCAGTAGTATTTAGTCAGCACCCTGTACAAAGACTTTACTTTCTCCCTGAGCCTGAGATAAATGAGCAAATAAAATATGCAAAAAACAAGGAAAACATGTCCTAAAGAGTCAACTGTATCATGAGAGCAAGCGCTATGCTTACACTTGACACCATCATGGTGGAAAGACTAAAGAAATTTAAACTCCAGAGAGGAGTGAAAAATGAAATCGAAGAATGGCTGGAAAGCAGGGGTGTTCGCTACAGATGCAAAAAGCTGCTGACCCGGATAAAAAGCTCCAATTTTCTCTGCAGCAGAAGAAAAAAATATTACCAACAATAAAAATTCTTCTTCCTGGCAGTGGGGAAAATACATTGGAATTACAGAAAGGAATAGAAAAACAGCTGCCTTAATAAGGCCAGCTATAACTCTGGGAAGAACCCTTTCTTCTGGTCTGCAGAGTGCTTCCCCGTCAAGCATCTCCTCCTAGTGTCACCACTGGGATTAATCTCACGTGGGTTTATTTGCTTCTCAGACCCTCATGATCATTATGTGTCTGATAAGGTGATTACATATAATTGTTTTCATATAATGCATGGTTTTAACACTGTGCCTAAAGAGAAATAGGGGATGCAAGAAGAAGTACAAATGGAACATTGCAAAATCAATTACATATAAGAGAAAGTAGATGGGATAGAGAAGACATGACCTGAGCTCCTCATGTCTATCGTATGGAGTACAGATGCAAGTCATCCGAAAAGGCAACTAAGACTCCTCTGCTATGCTTTACTCTAGTCTCTTTCTCACTGAAATAAGACTTTATTACTGTTCTGGGTGATGGCTTCAGTGGGGAAATTGACTGTATAGAAGAGAAGAAGCAAATCAGCCAACACTTTAGGAGACTGGGCAAGACGTTTTTGGCTCTTCATCTCAACAAGCACTCGTTAGTTTAAAGACGTTTCTGTCAGAGGTGGTGTCTGCCTGGAATGAATCCAGGTGGAGTTGAGATCAACGTGCAAAGGAGATGTACAATTGACAGGCCACTCATATGCAACGGTACAGAATAGAACAGCACATTTAGCACTGCTAACAACATCTTTGCCATGTTAAATATCTAATAAGGGAAAGTGCCTGCTAGGCTCATGATTCCAAAAGTTGGATACATACAGCAATCAGAGGATTTTCGAAGACCTAGAATATCTTATTGCAAAGGCATTTAATCTGCAGTGTTCTCTCTCCTCAGAGCTGTGTGGGTCTTGCAAGTCATCCTCATTCCCCCTATTTTTTGCCTAAACAGATATTTTCAGAGAAGGAATAAGGCAATGGAAGGGAAAACTGAAATGATACAAGAAGTGACAAAGGGAAAAGAAAGGGGGAAGAATAAAAAAGTATTTCCAAGCTACCTTTCCTCAGACCGCCACAGGAAAGGAAGAATTTATCAGCCTCCATCTCAGCACTGAGAACTTCCTGCTTAGAAAGAGTCACACATGCAGAAAACAAAATAACAGGGCTACCACTATGTTCTGAATGTAATCAAAACACAGAGCCGTCCATGAGAAGAACCAAAAGGAGGTGACAAGGAGATGACTTGGTTGTTTTCACAGGGGCAGCAAAATTACCATCCTGCAGCGAATGGCCAAACCCATGGGTTGCTGAGGGAGAGGGTCTCTGCTCTGACACACCGGACTGGACCTTGATAGCCTGGAGCAGAGGATATGTCAGTGTCTTTAATAGTCTGCTCCTGCAGAAAGCCAGGTTCATGTCTGATATATCGTTGAAAAAGACTGGAGATCAGGAAGAATAGTTTTCTGTGATGACAGTGGTGAAACAATGGATCATGTTGGCCAGAGAGATGGTAGGTACCACAAAAATGAATACATGCAGTGTCAGGGTAAAAAATCCGAAATAGTCAAAGATGTACCTCTTCTCTGCCGGCGGTTTGAAATGGATGATGTTTGACGATCCTTTCAAACCCAAACTATTCTTTGATTTTACGATCTGTGATTCTGCGATTTTATAAATTTCCTTATTTATTTCCCTTGAATCAACAAAGAGGCAGGATTTGGATCCTCTCCTGTGGCCAGGGAACATCTGCTCTCTTGTGAGGGACAGTGCCTCAGCAGAGCCAGTGCTCTTGTAAATGATAAAGCACGTGACAGCAAAAAAATCCCAGGATAATGCAACATCAGGAAAGTGTTAATCAACCTGGAGTTTTCTATTTTAAGATTAAGCCTGGTAGATCTGATTTTCTGGGGAAGATTTCCTGCTCATCCTATGGTTCACTGTATAGCTCTGATTTATTCTCCCTACCCAGCTGCTCAACCTAATTCATAGCAATTTCTAGCTGCTTGCCTCTTGCTGTATATGTCCTTTCAAGGGCAAGTCTATCCATTCCTACTCTATGGCTAAAGAATTCTTTATTTTGCCATTGTTTATATCACGTGTTTTGCTTTAAATCTTATTAAAACACGGGCGTTACAGCAACAGCTTTTTTACAGTGAAAACAGCTTCACTCATACTTTCTTTCATGCCCCTTCAGATCCATCTACTCTAGTGCAGAAAGCAAAGAAATAATGAGCAGAAATGTGTTTGTTTATCACTTTACAGATAGCAGCAGTCTCTGAACGCTCCCCTGCCTGTTTTGAAGGAGTATAAGGAAAATTTCTTGACTTTGTAGATTGGAGTTACATATACTTAGAAGCAGGCTATGGAGATCTTGCCCATACTAAAGCTCTGTTAGCAGCCAAAGATTATGATTAATCATAAATCACCCCTGAGACCTGCTACAAATAGGTGAATAATTTGTGCGCGTTCTAAAGGTCTGCATCACTCCAATGCTGATGGGAGGCATCAGACACTTTGTGGGACATAATGGAGAAGTGTGAACTGGAGGAAACTAAAGCAGAGGCTTTTCTTTTTGATGGATCAGGAAAGTCTGCCCTGCTTAGACACATTAAGCTACTAATTCTCTCCTGGACGCTGAAAACAATATCGGCATTTCATTAAAATGCATTTTCCCCTGTAATTTTTGCATTCTTTTCTGGCAAGCTTTTGTTTTTTTATTTTCCCTGGGAACGGAAGAGACTCTTGAAACTCAGGGCTATGCTCTTTGCTGTTCTTGAACATTACTCAGGCCTTCAGTGGCTCCTACTAGTGCTTGGACTTCCAGGTCTTACTGGATTATACCCAGTGTTGGAATGCCCAGAGAGATGACCAGAGTGAGACAGAGACGCAAGGGACGTCAGGTACCGCCATGGCTCATTTTGGTTATTTCAGGAAGAAGGTTGTTTTAAAGAGAATGATTATTATATAGAACATGTCAATAGGATGGAGAGGAAAAAAGGATATAAAAGAAGCAGTAATACGAAGTGCAGAGAGAATCTCTACTGTGGATACTGCAGCGTTCCAATGGTCAACCTTCAATGAAGAGTGTCCAGACCAGCAACTATTTTTCCCCTTTTATAATATATTAGTGGAATATATATCTGTCCTTAATATTATATACGCATGCTCCTGTTTAACCAACATCGATTTTCACTGCTCTTGCAGACAGCCCTTCAACTGCACGTATTCGACAGTAGAAGTCCTTCAGATAATGGACAGCAGTCCTTAGGACTATAGATCCTCACACAAATTTTTGAGGCAAGGGACTGTGGAATCTGACTTCAGTTCAGTATACTCACACTGGGTCATCAGCCACCAAACGTAACCTAATCCTGAGAAAGGGCAATTTCACCCATAATCAAGACCCAAGAGCATGTACAGGTCCAGGAGTTAGACCACTGCAAAAGGGAGTGAGGATGTTAATTTTTACTGATTTGGCTCTCATCTGTCACCAATATAGTGTCCATCACTCTGAACCATCATTTGTTGGTGTCCAGCACATTCCTGCATCTTTATGACACATTAACAACTCTTGCACTTCCCAGAGGAATATACAGCCCTCTCCCTGATGGTTTTTTCTTCTCTTACCACGGATATTTGTGCCAAAATATTTCACAGCCATCCTGAGTCATATTCCTGAGCAACTTTTTCGCGTGCTCACGGAACATATGACCTCTCTGAACAGACAATTTTCAATGATTTCTTATATTGAGTAATATACATATATAATTATGTCGTATTAAAGCATTCCTCAGCTGAGATGTCCTTTTCTGCATTGCCCATCAGGCAATAAAAATGGGTTGCTGAGGCTGGACTTTGGCAGAAAGAAGACGAAATGCATGCTCCATGCTTTTGAGTGGAAGCAGGTCTATGTAACAGTTTGTTACCTTTTGGAAGCTATGAGATATTAAAAGAAATCTTCACCTTCCCAACACTCTTTCTTCCAGACATAGCTGAGATCATGAGATGAAAGGCACAAGAAATGCAGAGCATCGTTAACATTTAAGTCAAATTTACAGAAAGATAAAATTTAGCATGGTAGAAATTTGCTGGAAAGAGGTAACTATTTCCTGCAATAAAGAGCTTAAACTAATTGAGATACTTTATTGCAGTAACACTTTACCACTGTGTCCCGAAGTTTGGCCCGTTTGGTATGTATTGTTTCTTAATTTAGGTCCCACTGTAGAGATATCATATATGGGCAGCTCTAGACATTCCAAAGTAGACTGTGTTCAAAAATCCTTTGGATATCGAAGACTTCTCTATGAAATTGTTTTATTTTCCTGGGTCATAAACAATCACGTTACTTGCAGGGATCCTCAAGTTGAGCCTCCTCCCTGGAGCAAAGGAGAAAGAGACACAGATCCCATCCCCACTCTGCTCCAAATATTTGGGCTCCATAAGAGCTCCGGATTTCTGTCCTTGCCCAAGCAGGTGTTCAAGAGGCTGGCAGGACTCTACGTCCCTGAGGACCCAGTAGGGACGCAACTCCTTCAGAGAGGATGTTACCAACACCAAGGTAAGAAAGCAAATAAATCCCTTTTCTTGTTGGTAATTTGTTTCTTCTCACAATATATTGAATAAATAATTTCATTTTCTCAGAGGTTTAATAAACTTGTAAGTGGTCTGATTTACAATGAAGAAAACAAAAAACTAATTACAAAAAAACTGATATCACTAAGGAGAAGAGAATGCAATTGAGTCTAATTCTCATCAGCCCTGCTTGCTCTCACATTGCATTAGGCATAAAAAAGCGTTATATTAGTTTACGTTCTGTGGTAAAGTAGTTCTTATCAGACACTGCAAACTGCCTCTTCGTTAGAGAACAGGCTTTAAATATCGCGCTGTTCAGCCAGTGGACTAGGCTGTTACTGCTACAAGGACTCGAAGTGGATATATGCCCTGATAGAAGGGAAGAGCTGCAACATACATGGCCAGCATCTCCCAGCCAAGGCTGCTCCTCTTTGAGGAAAAATTTCTTAATCATTGCTCAGAAATATTCCCTTGGGATCAATGCTCATCACTGAGTTTCCAACACCCAGCAGCTTCACAGCATGGTGAAGGAGGAAGTGGAGCCATTTTGCATACTCCGGGACCTTTAAACCCGCTCTGTATTTTTAGCGACATCATTAAGTTACGGCCGTAAGGTTGTTGGATTTGGGTCTTGAGAGATTTATATTCTTCTTCTTTGTAAGCTTACAAAGGACACATGACTGAAAAAGAGTTCCCAGAATAGCTGCAGCTGCCGTATTCCTGGTAGTGTTCAAGGCCTGGTTGGATGGGGCCTGGAGCAACTTTCTCTACATGAAGCTCTCCCTGCCCATGTAAGAGAATGGTACTTGCAGAGGTTTAAGGCTATTTCCAACTCAAACAAATCTCTGTTTCTATGATAGGAATGCCTCCTGCCAATGTTCCCCTTGGCCTGCGCAATTTCTAAGGCTATCTCTTCAGATTTTTGCGCAATAAATTCTTAGAATATCATTAAAATCAGTCTTTTTCTATGTTGCTGTTGTTTCTGAGATCTGCCTCCACTTCCATCAGATCTTAAAAGACAGTTGGAATTCTGCATTTAATTAGGACCCTCAATTATTTTGCGAAGACCAGTAGGTCTCAAAAAATCTTTCTGAGCAAAATTAAGAATATCTGAATTGTGAATAGTCATTAAAGGAGCCACAGTCTCATCGTAATTATCTCTGCTGTTTCTGAGTTTGGTAAGAATGTTGATTAAGCACTGTCAGATAACTAATTCCCCAAATAATATAAAAAATATTAACAAATAGGAGACTTCTTATTTTAGGAAGCAATTGCAGCGTTATGTGAACTTGCTAGACTCTCATATTCAGTACATCTCTCACAGGACAAAGATACATTGATGTTATTTTAAAAATATTCATCTTTATTAAAAAACACTCCCATATTTATTTCTTTGAAAAGACCCCTCATTTAATAAAGAACGTAGGTGGCTACGCTGAGGAAAAGATATTATCCTCTAATTAAGAAAAGAAATTATCCTATAGAATTACTTTTTATCTCCTTCAAACAATTATCTTCCTTTGAATTCCCAAAGAACATGAAAAATTGGGTGTGTAAGTTTTTCCTGAGAAAGCAATCTTTTTAGGATAAAATCTGCACTCCTTCATGAGCTGGTTTAGATAAAAGCAGTGGGATTTATGTGCAAAGGAAACTACTTACAGAGCTCAGCAATAGTAAACCAAGTTCATTACTTCCCATGTCTTGCAATCAAGGATACTTTCTAAAGCCTGACTTTTCTGGGGTCTGTCTTGTGTTGCAGAATCTGTTCTACTTCAGCAGATGTTTTGTACTAGGTTGCTGCTGAGATGTTGCTGGCCAGATACTTATTTGAGCAATTATCTCCCAGTCGACAGAATGACAACTGCTACTCTTTTATGACCTATTTTACCTACCTCCCATATCTGCCAAAGGACGGGGTACATCATACCAAGAGGAGTCTGCCTCCTCCTGGTGAAAACAGGGGACTTCGGAACAGTAGACTTGGCCTTTTACCCCTCTCTTTTCAAGTGCTAAATTGGGATGAGCACCATCTTTTTATGTTGCATTCATGAAACATTAAAAAAATAATAAAGTTAAGCAGTTAAAATAAGAATCTAATATGGTCTAATCAGATAATATTTTAACAAATTTAAAATATTTATAAAATTAACAAAAATCCACAGTGCACCTTCTACTCAGGGTTCTGCTGGAACTCCCTGGATGGTTCTTCACCAACAAAAGTAGAAACTGTAAAGTAATATATACCCATTCTCTGATCTAGATTAAGTCAGCTCTAATTTCTTATCTCCATGTGGGAAGACACCCCAAGAACACAAATGGTGCAGGAGAGGAATTACCAAGCTAAGGCAATTCACCGGGAACAGCAGGTGTCAAGTGATAAAGTGTGATCAGGGATCCCATTACCCTGCATGTTTAGTTCACAGAGCCTCCACACACATATTTCCCCATGGGACTTATTTCCACAAAAAAAATTATAAGCCATTAAATGAGCTTTTCGGGTGTAGCTGATGATCTGTGTGGACAAGTCTATGTGGCGATAGCCAGCTGGTCCCCAACCTGGGCAAGCCTCAAGAACAGTCTTGAGTCTGAGAACCCTCCAACATATACCACAGGGAAATAGGGGATGCCTGATTATAACCTGTGCCCGCATCAAAAGACAGCAGCAACAGGCAATGAGTTATGGGGACTACCTAGCCCTCATTAACACCATTTTGCTGTGCATATGGAGATAAAGCACAGCCAGTATCTTAGGCATTGGGAAAGAAGATGAAGTTCCTGCTGAGCATCCCAGATGCCTTACTAACAAGGAGTAAAAAGCTGCCCTTAGACTGCCTGAAAAGTCTCGCATATTCTACTGTGCGGCAGTGTGAAGAACAACCATGAGCACAATTGTTTTCAGATCTGCGCCACACTGGTAGAGCTGCCTTCAATCTGAGCAGCTAACAAGACCAAGATATGCCAGTTTGTGCGAAGAGCTGTCTGAGTATGCAACTTATTTCCTGGGGGAGATATAGTCACAAAGGCACCTACTCCCAGCTCAGATTGCAGCTTGGCGTATGGGATTGTGGAAAGAGCAACTTCACACTTGCTATGATCTTGACATGAGATACTAGTATGAGATCAAGTGGAGCCCAAGAAGGTGGGGAAAGAGAAATGCTTTCCAAAAAAGCATTTGAAATAGTATGATCTATGCAGCAGGCCTTCATTTCCTGAAAAGGAAACATAAATCTCGTGGTTTGCAGCCACTGTGAACACCAGAGAATGGAAAGAACTGAAGGAAGGAGCACTTCTGGACAGTCACTGGTGAGGAAGCTGCTCCCCTGCACAAATCCAGGGCTCATGTCACAGAGGTAATCACCTCTGCCTGTAGCTGTTCTCTCAAGGTTTGTGATAAATTTTTCACCATTGCCGTACAGAAGTGACAATGCTGTGTAGCTTCAGGGTAACAGCTGCACCAAGGTAGAAACACACACCTGAAGTGAATGGGCCTGACCAAAAACCAAATGACGGTCAAATCAATGTCCATGGCTGGAGGTCAGGCACAAATTGAGGATGCAGCTTTCACCCACAGAAATGGTCCAGACTGCTCAGATGCAGGTTGTAGGATAGGATAGTTCACCACTGTGCTCTTTCCTATGCAATATGGCCTTCTTGACTTATGCCCATGCTGGGTCTATTACCTCTGATTTTCTTCTACAGAAAAGCAGCTCACTGTTGGTCAGTCCTGCAGCCGTGCTCATGTCATTTCACCTGCAAATGTACTGTATCCTCTCTGCTCCATTCTCTTCATCTGGAACACGTACACTGGATAACTAAACACATGAGATATATTTAATCTTTCCCTGTATTCCTATTGGGATGCCATTGATGATAAATACAGTGCCCTGTATCTTCTTCAGCATAGTCTTCAATCAGAAAGAAACGAAAAGCCAGAAAAATAACGAGAGTAGAGGGATTTTTCTCTCTTATAACAGGTAATTACAAGCCACATGTGGGAGCTATGTTCCTCTCTTTTGGATCTGACTTTAACCTCATTTAACTGAGACCCTAAGCAACTTCATTCAGATCACACATGGGTGACCAGTAACCACTAATTATCCTTGGAAAGGGATGGATGGATAATGCTACTACTTCAAGTCACCTCGAGATTATACCCTAACAAGGACATGAGCTAAGTTTTCAGTTGAGATGAAAACCGTCATGACTGCTTTGGTCATCCTTAGTTACTGTCCTGCTCATGTGAAAAATATTCTAAGGAGCCATGGGGTAAGGAAGGAATGAGGCTTATCAATGCTAAGTTATACCAGTGGACAAATAGAAAACAAAGTCTGGTGTCGTAGGAGTTTGGAAAAGAAGAAAGAGCACAGGTGAAAACCAAACCCATTAAAGTGATACAGTTTCCCATCCTCATTCCTCAGCCTGACAATGCAAATGGTTTTCTCCTTCATTAACTTTCAGGACTGAAAAGTCTCCCTAGACAAAAGATGCCTTTAGAGCTCAAAGCCTATGACACTGGCATAGTTCTCTTGTGTCCAAGTCTGTGACAGAAGATAAGATCGTGCCCTTGATTTTATTGACTCATCTAGAGTAGGCACCAGGGATAGGGAGAGACAAGAATTATAGCTCCCCACAGCAGGAGGGCTTCTGAGTGTGGAGGGACTGAGCAATTTTGTGAGGTCCAGACACAATCTGGGTTTATTTCACTTTCCTGCCACCTGCTTCATGTGGAGAAAGAAAAGAAATAGAGACGCTGGCTTATAAATTTTAAAGCAATACTGCTGTGAAACTCCTTTTGAATTTCTAACCAAGTCCTTCATATAAATGGATAAATTCTCCATCTCCATTCCTCCATACCCTGATAGGACATCCTGAAACAAGCTGAATCAATCCAATGTCTATAGTTGATTAGAGCGTGATCATCCAGGGCTGACATTTCTTTTCTTTTGTTGACAGAATCATGTGTTACAGTAGCTTCTCATTCATATTTCTCTGCCGTTGCTTCAGAAGCTACAACTCAGGAGAAACTTGTGCATTTAATTCTGTTTCTTCAGGGTCCTTTTCCTCAACATTCCCTTCAGTTAAGGACAGTGTTTGCTTGTATATCCTCGGTTTTAATTTTAGAAATACTTAACCAGGAGATGTTTCTTCAAAGAATACATCAAAATTCTCCAAATCACTGGAGCTCCTGATCACAATTTCAGAAGCAGACGCTCAGTGATGGTCTTCTCCTTATCCTTCATAGCAGAAATTTCTTCTCGAAAGATACGCATTAACAAAGTGCTGTCGAAATGAAACTGGAGGAAAAATATAGGCAGGACTTCTTGCACTGTGATGTTTCTAGTGAGGAACATGACAGTTAATTTGAACTTTATCATATCAAAACCTAGCTCTCACACATACTGCTGGGGAGAGTATTCAAGCAGACAGCGCTTCTGGCTAACCATGATGGGAGAACAAATCTCATTTGTGCTAGAAATGCAGCTGTCCTGAAGTCCAGAATGGAAAAAATTCTGAACTCTGGCTCAGGCGGCTCAGAAGGTGCTCTCGGAAATTATGACCACATATTGGTCCTCTCCTTAAGTCACAGACATTCCTCGCAGAGGCCTCTCACGGCCAACATACTGGATCACTGGTCTCCTTTGACATTTTTACCTTCTTATACTACCAACGTATACATATACGGATCAGTGTGGACATAGCTTTGAGCCCAAATACAGCTTTGCAAATTGCTTCCTTGGGAGAAGCATGAGCAACTGCAACAAAATGAAAAGAAAAAGCCTCAAACACAAGTGTTAGTCTCAGGGATTGCTGCAAAAGCCTGCTCTGGAACGAGAACTGTAGCAGAGATGGAAACTGCTGTGAACAGCCGATAGGGAAAAGGGAAACAGAGACATCAGAGCGGCATTTGGGTAACCTAAGACCTATCCTACCTCTTGTACCTGCACAATACTTGCCCAATCAGGAGCAGAAAGTGATGCTTTGTTAGCTGCTTCCTCATATGAAGCAGAACTTTCTGACATTTAAAACATGTTTAGCCAAAAGTGAAGCTATCCCAGCAGATTCATTAATATTTTCTCAAATGAAAAATTTTAAAGTATGCCTGGTTAGTGCTGAGGGTTGTGAGTCCACATGAACCCACCGAGTAACCTGTCGCACGTGCTGGTGCCAAAATGGTGATTGCCCCATGAAGAAGCCAGAGTCCTGGACAGACACAGATACGTGAGGACGATGCTTCTGCTTGTCTGATAAAAAATATTAAAGCAAGGACCTTCTGCTCTCAAATCCTTCCTGTCAAAAGAAGCAGGTTCCCGTTGGCTCTGGCAGAAGAGCTCACAAAGAAGTGCAGTGAGAATCTCGGCATATCAGGGATAGTTTTTCACTGGGCCACTGTGCTCATGGCATGTATATGACAGAGGACCTGGAGGTGGCAGGAGCACACTGCGGATCATGCTGTGCTGTCCTAGGACTACTGCCACTTCTTCCTTTACTGGGAATTTTCTGGTCTCCTGAGTTGGAATGGCAGGGATCGAAGCCAAGGGATATACTAAATGGAAATTTCCAAAGAGAATGTAAAGGAGAGGGGAGGGGCAGACACCACGAGTCTGTGCCCTGCTAGGGCAGTTGCTCTCTGTTGTGCACCACGCACTTTGCTCCAATGGGTTTGATTGGTCTGCAGTGACAGGAGAGCAGCAATGCCGGCGCATCCCTACAATGGTCAAACCTTCCCTTGCACCTCGCTATTTAAAAAAAAGATATGGGTTAACTCCATCTCCTGCGTGAAGTCTTTATATGGCTCTGATGATGTGAGCTAGCTGAAGACATCAAGTATCACCATCAGCAAATTGGGACTCCCTCCTGTTTCCTGTTCCTACACGCTGGAGGGCTTTAGGTCTGCTGGAGCATGAAAATATATACAATCCAGCCATGGCTGGAGATCAGCAGCCAGGAAATTTGTGAGTTTTGCTCTCAACAGGCAATATGCAGGCAAATTCCCAATGCATATAAAGCCATTGCACTGATAATTTCCTTCTGGAAGCCCTACTCTAATACCCATGGTCATTCTCAGAACATAGAATAATAGAATCCTTGAATACTCTTGGTTGGAAGGGAACTTAAATCTCATTCAGCTCCAAGCATGACTCATGCATGGACAACTTCCACTAGAGCAGATTTCTCCTAGCCCTTGTGTCCAACCTGGCCTTGAACACTGCCAGGGATGGGGCAGCCACAGCTTTTCTGGGAAACCTGGGCCAGCGTCTCAGCAGTCTCACAGGGAAGAGCTTCTGCCCAAGAGCTCATCTCAGTCTCCTCTCTGCCTAAGTTTAAAGCCATAGCCCAGCTCAGCTAGCGACTGAGATGGGACACTGTTTTATCACAATCCCAGTCTCAGAACGGTAACAGGCTCTGCTATTCTCCTGGAGTTAAAAAGCTCTAAATCCTCAGGGCTGTGTTTCTCCTTGCCTCATGAAATTTCATTAGAGTCATACAATTGCTTTCTGTGAAGCCTGACAATTAGTGCCCTTCACAACATATATCCAGTCCATTAAATATTTACACAGACAGGTTTGCTACCTGAGTTTCCTGTAGAAACAAATCAGTTATTCTCCCATCTCCTGCTGCAAAGACGTGGATTATGTGAAAATCTGAAATAGTACACTATGAAAGAAATTCCTTTCTGGTTAGTGCCTCAGGGAAATCACCCCTGCAGGGATCAGGTCTCCAGCATCATTCTTCTCCCCAGAGAGCCTGAAAATCACTTATTCATAGAATAACTCATGTCAAGATATTCTGCCAAATGTCTCCAACCCCTTCTCAGAGAAGTGATAGCATCAAACACAAAGGAGGTTTCTCAGGGCCTCCTGTTGTCAAGCTTCGCCATCCAAGGACGGAGATCCCACTTTCCTCTATGCGCTTTCCGCAGGGACAGCTGTTATATTCACTGGAACTCCCTTTTGTTTTGTCTGCTGCCCCTTCTTCTTTTGTAACACATCTCTATCAACTTTCGGTAGCTCCACCTCTTCTATAGCCTCCCTTAGACATTTGGCAGCAATAGAAACATCTCTCTCAGCCTTCTCTTCTTGCAGCAAGTTTCAGCACTCTCAAACATCATGTCCTCCAGTCCCTACACTAGATAGATACGGCACTTCAGACACAAATTCCGAAGAGCTAATTACAAGGGAGTGACCACCTGCGTCAACCTGCTATGTAGAGTCATGCTTACACGGCCCAGTAGGCAGTTGGCCTTCATACCTTGCAAGACATGCTGCTGACTCATGCTGAACTTTTTGTTCTCCCAGACCTAACACTGGTCATATTGCCTGAAGGCAAAATTATATAAGACACTGGTTTTCTTATGAATGAAGGGGAAGAAGAAGAAATGGGCAGGAATTTATTGATGGCAGAGAGGGAGAGAACAGAGAGGAGACCAGATCTTATTCTCCCGTTGTCATTTTTTTCCTTGACCCCTTACCTTCCTCGAGCTCATCCTTTTTCCTTTATGTTTTAGTGTCCTTGAGAAGTTATTCTGTATGGATATCTTACGCTCTGAGTTTAGCCAAGGGAGCTGCCCTGTTCCCTTGGCTAGAAGCTAACGTATAACTATACAGAAGGAAGAAGGGAAAAGGAGAAACGTAGTCTCAGCATTTGAGTCTCAAGACCACAGGGGCCCTGAGCAGGCTATCGAATGCCAAGGAGAGTGGATGGGAGAAGATGAAAGACAAAGGTGATGCATTAAATAGGAAAAGGGCTCCTCCACCCAGGCCGCAGTTGGCTTACAGGATCAGTCCTGGATAAGATTTATAGCAAGCTTTGCAAATGGGAATTTGATTAGGAGAGAGAATGATTATTTGGTTGGGTATTGCTTCATGCCCAGAAGATTTCTGAGTAGTTAGCTAACACCAAAGATAGAATATGGAGTAAGGAAAGAAAGTCCATCTTCATTTCTGTGGTTATCTAGTGCATTCAGAGCTCCCAGTTGTGAGCAAAGTAGTCCCCCACTGCAGATTCCACTGACATCTCTCCCAAGGGTGTGCTTTGGCATATAGCACAGAGTTCTTGGGCATGTACATGCAATAAACGAAAGAACATGGGTCTTTTGTGAAAGAGCCCTGCCTTTACACTGCATCACAATATTGCTGACTGAAGTGTGATCTCTTCACTCCTACAAGATATCCCCTACAAACCTACTCCTCTCCTGCTGGGAAGAAACTCAGTGGAGCTATCTGTTTGCAAAGAACTCCAGCTACACTTAGCTCTCTTCGTCAGCAGCAGGAATCTATGAATCATTAGGAAGTGAAAGGATTGTGCATGGAGAATCCCTAGTTCTTCTAGAACCAGTTCTGTTCATAATTGTAGACTCCTTTCGTCTGTGGTTTCTGCTAAATCCCGAGCACACAAGGGAGCCTACAGCTGCTTGTGCTGAGTTTTATTGTGCTAAAGGGTTAAGAACCAAGTTGTAGTTATCATGGCAATTCAAGCCAGATCTGTCCATTCCTGGTCTGCTTTTTAGGATCTCAGTCCGTAACTTACCTTTCTGTTTTTGCAGTGTCATGTCTTTTTCCACCACCTGTGACAATGCTGCTGACTTGAGAAGTATATCAACCAACCTAAGAATTGCTCAGCTTGGCAAAATATTTTGTAATTGACCTTCTCTGCCAAGTACAAAATGAATACTGGCGGGAAATTCGGTGTCTGAATTTAGGTTATACCTAAAAGATAGATTTTTGGCAGGATTGAGGAATGTGGAGAAGTGGATTCAGCTCATTGGCACCTCCTTGGTGGCGTTTGCGTGGTTTCTACAGGGCTCTGGCAGGTCAGTTTGCTCACTGAAGTTTGGAAAAGAAGGCTCCAGCCAAGACAGATGCTCTTTGTGATGTTTTCAATAACCAGTGCCATGTCCCAGGGCTGAATTTCCACCTTTCAAATGACAGTCACACTGCCCACTCTCTTTGTCCCTGGTGGAAGACAACAGTGTCATTCAGGTAGGGCCTTTATGGTATAAAGGATAGCAGGAGCAGTTGGATCTCTTCATAGTGATATACAAAGAAAGGAAAGTGCATTTCAATCATGAGCCTGCTGCTGTGCCAGTGCTGCAGTAATTAGGTGACTCTGCTTAACCTCCATAAGGTGGTAAAATTGAGATGCAGGTCCCAAGAATAAGAAGAAACGCCTGGAAGAGAAAAATATGCCTTCATCCCAAACTTCTGAGCAGTTGTTCTCTGGTAGCTCTCAAATGGCATAAGAGGGGTGAGAGGCGCTTGTCCTACATCTGCAAGATGAAAAAGATAAAGACATTTGCTTCACTGTAGAATGCTGCTCTGTGCAACTCTTCCTATGCTGAATCTGCAGGAACTGTTCTGGCTGACACACAGCCCTGTGCTGATGCTCATGAATGTACTGGAAGTGGAAAGGAAAAATACCCATATCTGTAAGTTCTGCCTCCACGAGCTCAACTGCTTTTTTCCTATTCTATGATACTGAGTTTCTGAGCTGGACAAACTCTTTAAGTCCCAGTTGCTGGCAGCAGAGAGATGAGGGGCCGGCCTGCTGCAGCTCTGGGGGGCAACGCTCACTCAAAACACACTGAAGAGAAACTTCCAAGTGAGTCTCAGAGACATCTTGGAAGAGCCGTGGGAGGAGCCTGAGGTCTCCAGTATAAATAAAGCACCTCCAAATCTGGAGTATTCCATTCTCTGACATAGTTAAAGACTGATCGTAGATTAATTGCAGAACTGTAGCTCCATGTGAGTTGCAGGGACCTGGCTTTTAATGAGCATGTATACAGGGATTCTAGGTGCTCTGCAGTGTCCCAATGCAAGTAGAGGATCTGCCTCCCGCCTGCACACCTCCATGCATGAGGGGCTTCACAATCTGGGCCTGAACATCCATATTGTTCCAATGAAAATTCCCTTTTGTACAAAGCACCATCTTGAGTGCCCTGAGATCTGCCTGCATGCAGCACAATGGGCATATCTCAGACGAAACACGGGCCCCCAGTAGATTAGGGAAGTAAGAGAGAGGGGGCTATAAAGATTAAGGACAGAGCAAAGGAATTACTGCACAACCCTTCTAGAGTTGCTCAAGTAATAATTTATTGCTTGGCCCAACACAGGACTGCAGCCTGCTTGGTTTGAGTTAAAAAAAGAGGCAAAACTCAGCAGGAGGCAGACTAAAACATAAATTTCACCACCTTAAGGAAAATTCCTGTGCAAGGATGGGCAGAAGGACATGGTGGGTATTACATCCTTCCAGCAGACATCCTGTCCTGCTTTGGGGAGCTGCACAAAAAATCTTTAACCTCCCAGCAGCCCATCCTGACGCCAGCTGAGAACACAGAGAATGGTGGACTTTGGTATTTGCTGCACTTCCAGGAGATGAGGTTAAGGGACTTCAGAGCACGGATTTTTGCAGGCGTTTTCTGTACAGAAAATAAAGCTTCTTATTGAGACTCTCGTGATTAGGAGCTGGTCTTCATCGGAAACATTTTCGCGTGATATATATTGGCTTTAAGAGCCACTGGTCTCCCTGTTTTGCAACTGCCAAGCCCTGATGATCAGTCATCGACAGACTCACCTTGGTGTGTCATATCCATCTTCTTCAAGTGTAACTAAATATATCAACTTTGAGTAGACATATTTTGGAGCTTCTGAGAAATAGGATATGCCAGCCTGACAGATATATATCCCGTTGCTCTTTCTAGGTATAAACTTCTTCTTTTTTTCCTTTTCGAATTTACTTTCTTATGGGTGTTTGCAAGATGATCCTCATCATAATACAAGATTATGTAGATTGAGCAATTTCCTCCATTAGGGAATCGTCTCACAGCCTTGAATATCTTTTTAATGAAGGCTCCACAGTCATACTGACCTCCCATTCCAGCGTTTGAGCATTCTCGTAATTAAAGTACACGTTGCGAAGTCTAATCAATGTTTCCTGCACCGTTACTACGTTCTGTTGCCTTGTAGCCAAACTCCGTTAACCTCCAAAGAGACTCTGGTTCTGTCTTAACTATATCTTCCCATTGGACCTGAACAGAGCACTAACATATGTCTCCCCCCTTAGGTTCTCTTCCCCAGACCAAATAAGCACTATTCTTGCAACCTTTCTCCACACAACATTAGTTCTTGCCCTCTAGTCATCTTGGGTGCTCTTCTGGACTTCCACATGAGGTCAAAGCCTTTCTTCAGGAAGACCATTGTTGCAATAGACAAGTAGGTATCCGAAGATAATCAAGAAAGTTTAGCTCTCGTTCTCTGGCATACTTTATGTCTTAAGAAGTAGTAGCATTCCCAGTTATCCAGGACTGAATTGACCAAATTTTCCTTGATTAAATTGCTTTTAATGAAGATGTACGCAGTCAGCTTTGATGAGGGGAAGTTAAGGACTGCACCACTTCTAACGGGCAAATAATCTAAGACATAAAACCATGCTAATGCTGATGTCCGATTTCTAATTATTTTTTCCACAAGAATGAAATGGTCCGAAGAGCAAAAAAAATTCTCCACATAGAGGCTTTTAAAGAAAATGACATCTCTTTTTGTGTTCTCCAGCCCAGAATTTGTTTCTTCATTTAAGTACAGCTTTATACTGAACTCTAATGACTGAGAGTCATTCTGCAACTTTTCATGTTTACTTGTGTTCAACACACAATTAATAAAGTACACACTGTTGGTGGAAACCGCCTGATCTCTTTAATACAATCTGTGTATGTGCCTTCTTGGACCTTTGTTCCTGAGTCTTATTTCTTAGGAGAAATTAGAGGGGTCCTACCAGAATCTGGACCACAAGGCAGTAGGTCAAAGAAATATTATCTTCACAGAGTAGCACAAGAAGCCCATGAAAGGTGGAAGACGCTCTTTATAAATCAGTAACTTTGGAAATATATCGTTTTATATGTGTCCCTTCAGATGCTCCTCCTACGCCATCTCTCCGGCTGGGTGCTGTTTGAAGCTAAATAGCAGGTGACCTTTTGCTGCTTTTCCTTACCTAAGGCTTGACAAGTTACGCTGAATTTAATTGAGGGTGTTCTGAGATATTAATTAATTTTCAGAGCAAATTCATATATTCTACCTGCATTGCCTTGTTAGAAGCTCGGCAATGATTAGCCAAGTGCTAGAAAGTTTGCTAATGCCTATACTGTTGGACTTATAAGTCCCCCATTTGGGGCTTGATTCACACAATCTCCAATAGAACAGGTGATTTTTCTTACTCAGCCTGAAAGCCAGATGACCAGCTTAATCTTGGTGCCAAGGCTCCCCTTACAGTCACTGGAGGAAGATGGGCACTTAGAAGGGAAAAATCTGGCCATAAAAATGTTTTATACAGAGGTATTTTCCCCCAAAATGAGCCGTATCTATCCCCAGAGGGCATATGGCAGTCCAGACTCATAACTGTAGATGGAAGTGTAATTCCTGGGCTTTCTAACCAGTTACTCACGTTAAATGCATGAATAAAACCCATGACAAGCAAATGGAAAAATCGGTTTGGTTTTGTTCCCATAATAAGGTACTAATTCTTGCTGTTTTCCTCATACTGCTTGGAATTAAATATCTAAGTCCATCATCCTTCCATCCATAGTCTACCCTCTATTTCCAGAGGCCAAAATCTTTTCAGCTGAGTTCATTAGGAGAGCTGTGGCCCAGAGTCAAAGTAATTTATCAGACTTCCCTCATTTGCACATGTCCGTCAGTCTTTCTGACAGAAATGATTGCAAAGAGCATAGATGCCTTTGCCTTGTCTATTTCAATAAAACTATCATTTTCGATTCCAGGCGAGAACATCCATGGGAAGAAGGGAGCAAGCAAAGAAGGAACAGGACAAAAGAAATTAAAAGAAAAATACAAAAAGTCTATTACAAAGGCAAAGGGAGAAGAAAAAGAAAAAAAGTACCTTTATGTAGCCTGGTTAATTCCTACAAAGAAGAAAATATTCCCAGGCAAATAATATTTTCTTTTATAGGTATACACTTTCTCCCATGCTGAGAAGTATTCAAAGAAATGTTTGCCTTTCTAGGATTCAACAGGCAGCCATCTCACAGATCAAACCTGTTGCTCAGATCCGGGTACTTGCCACAATATTTTGGTTCCTTCTCATTTTCTTTCTGCCCTAATGCTCTTCTTTCCTTCATCCCATTTTCTCTGCATTCCTGTCTTGCGGCATTTCTGCATCTTAATTCCTCCTCTTCAACTGCCAGGACAAATAAAGGCCAACCACTCCATCCCAGCACAACCTGCCACCCTACCCACTGCCTCCAGCTAACTGCAACGGTTTTGCTTTTCTTTTTTACCTACTGATATTTTAGCCCCCCGAAATACATAACCTGCAACAAACCCCATGGATGGACTTCAGGTGTCTGTGAGCAGATGAAACAGAAACTCACAGTGCAAGTTGCTAAGACAAAGCAGGTCATAATGATCCACTCCAAAGTATTCTGCTAAGGCGTTGCTGACAAAGATCCCTCTGCAAAAAAATCTGTTGTTTCTCCGAAAGAGCAGCATGAAGAGCTTCCAGCAATCCACTGAACAGCTCTGCCCGGATCTTAGAATATTTCTGACAAAATAACAATAACAGCTAAACAAACTTGCTTTCAAAGGAAGATCTCAAAAATTTCCACGCTCCCTTGTGGCAACATATCTTTTGAATATCTACTCATTTTTTTCACCCCAATTTCCTTGGGAAGCCCTGAACCAAAGTCCAGGAACACGCCCAGATTTCCTGCCCCTCCTTCTGACCTTTTTATGTCTTACTCTTCTGTTTCACCAGAAATTATGTCTTCAGTTTTAAGGCACCTCTTTTGTGCACCCAATTTTGGCCATTTAATATTCATCTTGTGACAACTCTCAAGGTAAACATTGTCTCCTAATTAGTTACTAGCTGCAGTGGAGAGAAATACTGTCAAGAAACACTGACCTCCTCCGCATGGGACCTCATTTTTCTTTGCTATCGCTAGCAAGAAATTTGGAGAAATATTTTGTTTAATCCTCCTGGCTCTGCCAATCTTTGATCCCCATCTCTCTCTAAAGAAACAAGAATGCCTGAACTGCTTTGCTTGATGAGGACAGCTCAGAGAAACCTGTATCTTTCATAAATTACTGCTCACGGTGACACACCAGCTCAGCTCCAGAGTGTCTGTGGTGAGTTTCAGTTCTGCTTAGGTCAGGGTGTGTTTGGACAACATATATGGGAAGGATGTTCTTGCAAGAATGCTGAGATGGGGACCTCTCCACTGCACCATGTTGATAGTAGAGACCTGTTCATACTCGTCGTTTATGCTGTCGTTTACTTTTCATTAGTTTGTAAGGGCAAATCTTCTTTCAAGTGTTTTCATTCTCATCAGTCAATAAATGACAAAAATCAGACACGGAATATTCTAAAAGTAGAACCAGAAAAAAAATATTGCCTGTCAGCCCATATGTTCTCTGCACAGAGAGGTGTATATCCCTGAGGAAAATAATAGATATGAAGGAGCATCTGAAAATGCGTCAGTTAATTTTCTGTGCAAATCTGGACTGCACAAACTGAGAGCTAGTGTATGACTGAAGGACTCCACCTAGTGACATGGACGAACAGTACTCTGGCCAGGGTGCAGTGCTCCCAAGAGAAGCAGGGAGAAGGTGAGGAAAATCGTCTTCAATTACAGAGCAGTTTTCCCATCGTTGCTGTCAGAATGCTTTTCCTCACACCAAGCTCATTATCTTATTGATGCCATGAACAGTAAACTCCTCTGCTGCTCTCAAGTGGGATGCGGGACTTTCATCCCAGGAGCGTCCCGCTCCACAAGGAGCCTGGCCTTGACACAGCAGGAGCCACAACTCGTACAGAAACGGTTAATGCACTGGCAAGGCTCCATTAGGAGAGCATAACTATTCTCCTCTCAAAGCTGTAACCCTTACTAAATTGATCACGGCCCTTTTTAACTACAAGCTAAAAAATTACACGATACAGTAATGATGTCTTTTGGCTGGTAATCTTTTCATAAAATGACATTTTTCCTATGGATGAGATTACCCATTCCATTGCAAGTACAAGATAATTGTAGTTTCCTGAGCTGCAATATAACACATAAAGTTTATGGGTAGCATTATTAAAGATTTCATTTTACTGGAAAATTATATGAGTTGGGAGAAAATTAACGGCCAAATTTGTGGAGTGCCTACAGGTAAATCCCATGGGAGCCTTTCTGATTTATCCACCAATGGGATGTGCACTTTATTAAAAGAATCACACTTCCTTTAAACAATTCAGAGTGCTTTCTTAGTATGTCCTGCTGGGCTCACAGGACTTCGTCACCAGACTCCCCAGCTCTGCCCTGCTCGCTCTGCACTGAGACATGAGCAACGTGCTTCTTTGTGATTAGTAAAGAAACCGGAAAACTAAAAGGTGATGAAACGGCTATCACTGGGACGTAGACCTCCATAGCTGTACCTGGAGGTTATATATCTCCAATGCTACAAACACATACTCATGTTTACACTTGGGCTGATATAAGTCGTGTCAGGTATATCCCAACCTGTTCCAGGCTGAGTAGCTTTGTATAAAGGATGACACTGCTTATTCTCCTTTGCAGGCTTCCTTACAGGCCTGAATTTTTTTGTTCTCCCAAGAGGAGATGCGATAATTTGTTTTCCCTCCTCAGATGTAGCTCCCAAGACGGGCAGTGCCCGATCTCTTTAAAACTAGCTGGTCCTTTTGCTTCCCTGCCTTGTGCTCATGTTTAAGGGACAAACTTGAACATAATACAGCAGTTTTGCCACTGTTTCCGTCCCAGTGTGTTCGCATAGCAGTGCTAACTGTGCAAGCAGCGAGGATCAATCAAGGGCAGCAGGTCTCCATCTTAGAAATTATTGAGATATAGACACTATGCCTGTAATGAGGATGTATGGAAACTCCACAATGACTTAGCATCAATCCAGCAGGTATGAGGAAACAGACTGACAGTGGCCAAAGTTTGAATTCAGTAAAAACTTTCACGTCAGACCAAGACGCAGGATATATAGCTGGGCTGCTAAAACACACTTGACTCCAGGTCTCCACGGTGTGACTCTATGGTGTCTTGCAGTGACCTTTAACACTAAGTGTATTAGTGCAAATTTTAAGCACTGTTACAGTTTTCCTGTAGGCAAAGAGTATCTAAAGAACAAATATTCTTGGGAGTTGCTTCTCAAAAGTATGTCTGACACCTACGTAAAATTTTCTCCTAAATGTAATAGCTTGGCCACCCAGTTCAATGGAATTGACAACAATTAAGATTCATCCAACCTGTTACTACTTCCATCATGACAGCCCACCTTTGCTTCTTTTGAATTTCAGAAAACACTTTTCTTTCATTTCATAAGGAGAAAATATTAATTATATTTCTATCACCATTCCCAAATATTTTCAGGTCTTTCATTAAAAGCTCTGACTTATCATCAGCTCCGAACTTTGGCTGTGAAATTTTGTAACAGAATAAAATAAATTCTGATTCCTTTCATAGTGCCCAGCAGGGAGAGCTCATGGATCTTGTGTTCAGAGTACCCTTATAATGTAGGTCAGTGCCTTTATTCATGCTACATTTTAACTTTGGTGTGAAGTTTTTGACGAGGCTGCAACTGAAGTCATTGCCCACATTTTGAAATACTCACTTAACCAGGTCTTATTGCACAGGGATGGGTAACTATGTTGAGATAAAGAGGTTAAAGAACATGAACGGACTTGTGAATCCTCAAATCAGGATGAAGAGAGAAAACTGTTTTCTTAAAAAGCCAAAAACGTCCATAAAATTGGTCCTTATGCAGTAAGCTGCTGTGCTCTTGCGGAGGTCCTATAGCATTGACAAACAGTGCAAGGCTCCTCCAAACTCTTTCAGACTTTGTGACGCCCATGAGATAGCACTAATAGAAAAGTCTAATACTGGCT
This sequence comes from Psittacus erithacus, assembly GCA_009867235.2. Classification (NCBI taxonomy): domain Eukaryota; kingdom Metazoa; phylum Chordata; class Aves; order Psittaciformes; family Psittacidae; genus Psittacus; species Psittacus erithacus. The sequence goes on from WYDI02032963.1 coordinate 70,299, forward strand.
CCTGTTTTGCCAATAGCAGAAACTGTGTACCAGAACTTTCGTTGCTGCAAAGGAAGCTTGGCTCAAGAAAAAAAGTTTGCAGTGCCATGCAGAGGATTCATCACTGCAAGGTTAACGTGCGCTCCTGTTTACCTTTTGGAAGCAAGGCATACATTTGTGTTAGAGGATGATTCATTAACTGCCCCCACATGGCTGCTGGGCTAAAATGATATGGTTCTTTTTAAATGGAAGAACTCTTCCACATCAGGCAGTGTCAGGGAGGCAAGCACAGCTCGAAGTGCCTTGGAACCCCTGCTGAGACATGATGCTTTGCTCTCCCCCCAAAATAACTCCTCCTGTTAAATTGGGAAAACAGAAAATTTTGCTAAACCATCCAGCAGAGCCAGGAACAGCACATTATATATTTCTCCTCTGCTAACCTGGAGGCATAGAATCATAGTCACAGAATCAACCAGGTTGGAAAAGAATTTGAAGCTCATCAAGTCCAACTGTTCCCAGCACTGCCAATGCCACCACTAACCCATGGCACTGAAGGCCTCCTCTGCATGGTTTGTGAAGACTTGCAGTGAAAGGAAAGACATCTTGGCCCCACTACACCTTCGCCTTTGCAGCCCATTTCCCCATGGGCAGACCCTTGGCTTGTTAGGACCTGCCCACAGGAGAGGTCTGAGCTAGACCGCCTGGGTTATGGTCCTCCCTGGAATAGGTAACCTATCCCCATGGCAGAGTGAAAATATCCATGCTATACCCACTCACAAGTTAGGATTTGTGGCTGGGATGTAAGGAAACTCAGGTATGCTTCAGACCTCAGCACCACAGAAACAACCAATCATAGTTACAGCTCAGGCTGTGGCTGGCAAAGAGGAGTCCTTTGAAGGATCTTTTCAAGGTGAGATTTAATGGGGATTTGGATGGGTCTTGAAAAAAGCTGCTGCAGTGGAAGCCATACCTGTCTGTATCAGGGCTTTTAAATGGATGAGCTTTAAAAGTCACTTCCAACCTAAACCATGCTGGGTTCTATGATCCTGTGAAGATCAGTGTGAAAAGGCCTCTGGGTATGAAGCAAGCAGGAAAGGTGCCTCAGACTGTTCTTTATATCCAAATGGCCAAAAGAGATGCTAGAGCTGTGGTCTGTCTGGACAGAGACATTTGTATCTGCTGAATGGCCCCATTCTTTCTCTCTTTTCAAATTGTCCTCCTTCTCTTGAAGCCCAAGGGCAGTGGAAACAACCTGAGCAGAGTGGGAGCTGGTGTGAAGGGACTGGAGTCAAACATGGTCTCAGCACATCTCCATCACACAGATCTCACCAAGGAATTTAGAAATGCTTGAGCTGCCACAACAATTAAAAATGCAAAAAAGGAAAGGGCATGTGAGCAATCAGGAGAGCAGGGCTGTGTATTTATAGCTGCTTCTGTGGAACAGATACATATGGAACTGAAATAGGATTAGTGTTATCCTCATTACAGGATGCCTGGTAAAGACTGCAGATTTCAGCCCCACCATGAACCTGCTCTGGCACAGGACAAGGACACAGCCTGCTCTGGAAGGTGCTGGTTGTGGACCAGCACGAAGTGGAATTAGAAGTTTTGCAGCCCATGGGAGGTGAGGTACCTGGGTACAGATGAGCAAATAACAGAAGTCATCCTGCTCCACATAAGAAAAACAAGTGGGAAGAGTTTGCCTAAACCCAGCCAGATATTCCTAGGTCAGCAAGAAAGGTTGTTTTGCTCTGCCCTTTACTGAAAAGCAGTATCTGCTGTTACTCATCACCAGGGATCCCAAGGCAAAAAGCTGTTAACAGATTCCTACAACTGATTAATATATTTCAGAAGGTCACTGAGAATAGCTTTAGAAAAGCAATTAAAAAAGGGGTTAGATCTCCCCGAACAACTCTGCCTGTTCTTTTCTCATGTACTGTTGATTTAATTATTAAATCAATAAATGTGCTAAATAAGTTGATCATGGCTAATGTTATTAACAGGAGTACCAGAGGAATCTGAGATGATTAGACTCTTGTCATAAGGTCTTAGCACAGAGGACAGAGAGAATTAATTTGTCCCTATTACCTGCTTTTGGCTTCCGTATGTTTCTTATTGACGCATTTTAGAAATAGAAGCAACAAACAGGGATAAGTGGAAATGCAATATGATAAAAGTGTAAAAAAATGGAAAATATAAGCCTTGAAGTGATGGTCTAAAAAACCAGAAAAGGATAAAGACAGGGCCAGCATCAGAAAGGGGAAGCCAGAGAATTGCCAGAAAGCCACAAGTGCTCCCTCCTATCCTGACTCAGCAGCACTTCCCAGCAGAGGATGTTCATTGTGTTCTCCCTCAGGAATCTCCGCCCCAGCCAATTCCTGCTTTGGGCCAGGCTGCTCCACCCTTGGCCGCAAACACACCCTTGCGGCTGAAGTCCTTTTCCTTCCCGCAGCAGTGCCTGTGCTTGGCTTTCCCTCAGAGCTGCCTTCTTTGTCACAGCTAACTTCCCAAAGGAGCTGGAAAGATGGATTTATTCTCCAGAACCACTGTGGATTTAATCCATGCCATTTATCACCCATCTTGTCATTAAAATGGAGGGAGTGCGTGCCTGCACAATATATATGAAACATCTCTATTGCCTTTACTTAATCTTCTGATGATCATCAATGTATACCAGGGACGTAAAAGTCCCTCAGTAAGAATTTTAATAAATTATTTACAGGAATATTTTTTGTTATTGCTGCTCAAATTCTCACCTGCTCTTCCCATTTAAAAGTGTGTCAGCACACAACAGCTCTCTGTTTAATTATGTCAGTCTTCCAAAACAGTAGGAACTGTAATGGTTACATCAGTTCTCACTGTCTGGGGAAGGGAATAATATACCAGAGGAAAAGCATTTATCGTCATTCTGATGTAAATGTGCCCCACAAGCTATATCCCTTCAAAGCAGGACCTGGGCAGGGTCTGTACCAGGCAGGAAGCAAAGCCACCAAAAGAACCTCGAACCTTGTGCAGGGACTGCAGGAAGCATGGATGGCATCTGGGCTCGGACTCAGAGATCCCAGTTCTGCTAAAGACAAATCAGGCTTCAAGTTTAATAAGAGTGCAGCACTTATGGGGATGGGTTTTTCCAGTACAAGACCTTGGCATAAAGTAGGTTCCTTAGTACAAATGAAAATCTTTATGCGCAAAACCATCCTATCCTGGACTATATACCAAGTAAGTGTGGAACTCCACAAGCTAGGTGCTCTTTTTCTTGGCCCTGCAATGCTTGCAGTGCGAAATAATAACATCAAATCAAAATATTCATGTCATCACATGTCTAGTGACACGTATTGAGTCCTTGCTTACAGCCACCACCACTTCAGAATGGCTTGTTCTGGTGTTTCCACAGACCCCTCATACTCAAGCCAGAACCACCAGTGGGGTTGTGAGCCCTAGACTTTCTGGAACAGTGACCCAGATTTCTTGCTGCTCTGCAAACATGACTGTAAGTCAGTCATCTGACAGCCTAAGGCCAGCTGGCGCTCCTGCATGGCAGGGCTGCAAACCAGGATATCCCCTTGAATAGGGATGTTGCTCAGGGTTACTCCATTAGGCTGAGATTCCTTTGTACAACAGATATTCCAGAAGTGATTAATAGCATGATAAACTCTGGAATATTAGCTTAGTGATATAAAAGATTGTGCATATTGAATCCTTTAGGCATGAACTTTTGATCAATCTATGATTAGGTGTGGATCCAGCCACACCTGAACTCCTCTCTGAGAAGGAGTTTAAAAAGCAAAAGTGTCTCTTCTGACCCTCATTACTCAACAGCAATGTCTCCCTGAGCTTTGTCTGACCCTGTTCTCTCTGTAGTAAAAAATTCGGTGTGCCTTGACACAGAATCTTGTTAAACCACTGCTACATCTACCATTGAACTTTCTTAATTCACTACTTTGTATCAATAAAGTATATTGTTACTTCTCTCTTACCAGCGAAGTGAGTGACTCTACCCATAGCACTGTGCCATTGCAAAGCAGCTGGAGACAATTGCTCAGCTTGACAGAGACACTTCACCCATCTCAGCTCCTCTTTCTGTCTGCTTTTAATGGTCATTCTTAGACCAGTCCCACTTCTGCAGCAAAAATACCTCAGTGCATTTGACTTTCTTAAGTACTGAGCAATATTTCATACAGAGTATTCTCAGTGCTCCCAACTAATCTCCTTAATCATCAGCAATCCACTGAAAAAGCCTAAAACGGTATTTTTTCGTCCTTTTTAGAAGGAGGTAAGCAAAGTTTTGTGTACGTGAAAGACTAATAATGGTCCTTTGGTAGAGTATTTGGACAAGCAAGCACAGAGAATCAGTAAAACGCTCGTGCTCTGTAAATCTTCTGTGGGCTACCAGCAGTTTTCTTCCTACCTGTGCAATGCACATATTGCAAATTGCAAGTGAAGATATCACATGTGTTCACTTGCAAACACAAGCCAGAATCACTCTTCCCTAAATGCTCAACTGACCCAAGGGGCCATGGGATGTGCTGTTGCCTGAGTCTCCATCGGCGGAGGAAGTGTGAGCATCTGCCAGTTGTTGCTCTGAGCAGTTTGTGAGAAATTCTCTTCCAGCGCTTGTATATTCCTGAGCTGGGTTCAAGTCCTGGCAAGTGCACCACTGTCCGTCAGGACACCCAGCAGGAAAAGCAGCCTCATTTCTGCTCACATCAGAGAATTTACCTGACACACACTCTGCCGTGGTTTATAGGGTCCAGGGCTACCCAGGTGGCCAGGCACATCCTGTTTGCAAACAAGTATTTGACTAAACTTGCATAACCAGAAGGATTAGAGCCCTTTTGAGATCACAGCTCATGTACACTTTGTAGATGTGCCAGCAGTCACTAACTCTCCCTGGCCTAAGAAAGCATCTCCCCAAGAAGAGGAAAAAGGGCTGCCTCCTGTACCATGTGGTGTGTTCCCCGTGCCAGGGAAGAGTCCCTGACACCTGCACAGGCTGCAGCTCTGGTCCTGTTCTGCATTACACAAAGACGGCATAAGAGGACGCAGGAAGGTCACCAGCACAAGGCAGGGAGACTGAGACAAGTTTGCAGGAAGATGGAGAAAACACATCTCCAGGGATTACAATCAATTGCCGTCTTCTTTCCAAAGGTTCCTGGGAACTTCTTAAAATAGTGACCTCATTAACTAAGGACATGGGTTCAAACTCTGTCCACATACTCCACTTAATTGCAATTCTGACATTCTCGGTGAATTCCTAAAGCCATATTATTTATTCAGAGCTCTGGTCAATTGATAAAGCAATAAACCAGGTATGCTTAAAGAAGTGATTAAAAAGATAAATCCATGTCCTTCTGCAGCCCTCTTAGCTAAGAGCAAGCAATGGGTTCTTGTGCCCTCATCTCTTTGAAGTGGGCAAAAGTCATATAAATTTCTTTTAATCCCTAATCCATGTACAAATTTTTTCCACCTAGAAATCTTCTCGGACACTAATGCTCTCAATTTCCATTGGCTGCTTGCTGCCTGCCTTGCAAAAATAATAGTAATGGATGAGAGGGTAAGGGGGGTTGTGGCCAAGTGAGACCATGTGAGCCCCCTGCCCTGGGGAGAGGCTAGAGACCAAGGAATCCTGAAGGATAAGTACCCTTGAGAAGCTACAGAATCATCACAGCACTGGGGCTGAAGATTCCTTACTGCTAAAAGGCAGCTGATTCCTTCTCCATGGGAATGGAGTGAGGTGCGTATAGGACATGGAGTACTCTAGTTCAGAACATCAGCTGGAGCTGGAGGACCAATCAGGATGGTTCCTTATCTCTAACTATATCTGTCTTGGTCTTAGCATGACTGATTCTTCTCCAGCTTTGCTGCTTCTTGACCACAGCATCCCTGCAATGGTCATCCACTGGAGCTGGTGTTGGGGAGCCCCATTACACAGCAGCAAGGACGAGGCAGGGAAAAATCCTGTCCTCCCCAGTGAGACTGTCTCAGTTTCACCACTCTAACACCCTGCTGCATATATGCTATTGAAATAGCATAAACTATTGAAATAGTAGACGTGGATCAAGGCAGTCATCTTCACTCCTCCAGAGCCCAACACCTTATACGAAGCTCCATGACAGGAATTGGCATTGCTGGAATTTGTTATCACACTGAGGTTACTGGTGCCTCTGTGGGAGATGGGACTTTTCCCTCTGGCAGAGCTTTCCCAACAATGCTCAGGGGCCTTATTTCCCAGGGACCCCAACCCTGTACCAAAAGGGACACTTTGTCCAGGCCTGAAATCTGTCTCTGCAGTAACCTGGGTTCAAACCTTTTCATCAGTAAAACCCCAGGTCCCATTCTGACCAAGGCTTGTTTTCCTTTAGAGAAACAAATGGTGCGGGTTTGTACAACACATGAATTTGGAGCTAACAGATCCCCAGGGCTTCTACCTGGAAAAGATTCAATGTAAGGGCTCAAAGCTTCGGGGAGAGCAGGAAAAATAATTTCTGTGCTTAAAGTGGGGTTTTTATACCTATTTTTTTATTGAAACAGTTGTGATTTAACAACTGCAGGCACTGCTGAACAGCAATAAATAACTAATCTGGAGATCTGGGACATGTTTAGCTCTGTGATTGCATAAATATTCAATCTGCAAAAGAAATACAAGATTCCAAAGATGCAAACCTTATTACATTGTTGTTACTTAGCCTTCTGTAGTAACTCAAACCTAAAGAACACTTCCCCATGGGCTGGTGAGGGCCCAGTGTGCACATCTGAGCAGCTGAACCTGGATAATGCAGCATCCTGCATCAGCTCACCCTCAAACACACAGTCTCTCAGTTACAGCAAGGGCATGGCCTTGACCTGCCCTTGGTTGTCCCATGAGAATGTTGGGGCTCATATTCCTTTCCTAGCAAGTGTCTCCTTCCATCACTTGCTGGCTGGTGATGTCTTTGCCTTCCCTCTCTTGCAGCCCTTCTGCTCTGTTTGGTGCCATGAAGACAGGCAACCTGGCACTGCTGGTAGGCTCATCACATGGTCATCCAAAACATTCATGCAACAAAGCTGGGCTTCTGACATGCATTTCTCCATCCGCATCCCCATGCCAGGTTTTCTGGCTGGGTTCCCCCACACCACGCCCTGCCCGGTTTGACACAGCTCTCCCCATCCTTCTGCATGGCTCCTGTGTGGTCAGCTGGAGTTGACTTTGTCCTGAAGGACTAGGAAAGCCCCTTGTGGGCTGTGGACAATGCTGGAGGATGCATCAAGTCCCCTCCTTGCTTATTGCTACAGACAAGGAAAAAATTTCAAAACCCTCCATCCACCCCTGGGTTAAACTGTGGAATGACCAAAGAACTGCCCAGGGGCTTACTTCTGCACCCAGCCTCACAAGACCTGCAGCACCAGGTCTCCCACTCAGAGGTGCTGTAGCCACAGAGACTGGGTGCTATAGGTGCCAAAGCAAGTTGCTCCAACCAGGAATCGAGGACGTGCCATGACACTGCTCAGGAAAAGCAATGGCCCAGCCATGCTTGGCTCATGCTTCAGAGCTGCTGCACATGCTCATGGAGGTGAGCTTTCAGCGGCATCCCAGGGGAGGAAGGTGATGTGTGACTGGGGCGCCGGCTGCAGCCGCCCCTGCTGAAGGCTCCCTGGTGACTCTTTGGACAGTGCAAGCTCTATTTGCCATGAGACATTCAACTGGGAGAAGGATGCTCTGCCTGGGACACTTGGGATGGGGATGCTGGTCCAGCACAGGACAACAAAGCAGAGCCCTGCATCCTGCCAGCTCTGCTAAAGCAATGCCCTGCAGGTGCATCGTAGGGTTTGAAAGGGGAAGAGTGTCTGTAGAAGGCTTGTTAGGGTGCAGATTGCTGTATCCAGATGCCTGGAATAGACCCAGCACTCTGGAAGATGCAGATTCGGATTTCGCCTGCCTCTGCGAGGCCAAAAGTGCCAGGACCGTCCTGGGCTGAACAACAGCGCCATCTACTGCCGCAGGAACCAGCCATGCGGACAGATCGGCGCCCTGCTCGTCCCCAGCAGCGCGAATCTAATGAGCACAGCTCCATCCATAGTGCAACCTCTTCCTTTTCCTGGCCACCCCCTGTGACAGCTCCACACGCCTGGGAAGATGGTCTCCTCTCCCACCAGCAAGTGCTGTGGTAGGGCATATGCTTCTGTAGCAGAATAAATATCCTCCCATTGAGGACAGAGGTGGTGGGGGCATCCTGTCTCCCGCTCTGGAGACAATGCACAGCAGACAGCCAGGAGCAGGGCAGCTTTGCTTTCCTCCCTGCCCAGTTACCTCCTGAGCACGTCCCTGCCCATGGAGCAAAATGAAGGAAAATCCTTGGGTTTATGTATTTAACCCAGATTAAGGGACATCCTCGTGTTATTTTGGGCAGAGCTGGGGTCTGAACAGAAACCTGTCCTGGCCACAAGTCCATCCTGTCCGTCTCTTTGTTGGTTTTACAGAGCCTAGTGTGTGCTTGCTGGGGCACATGAAGCCCAGGGGCATTGCTTAGAGCAGACAACCACTGTGTGAGTCAGTGGTGTCTGCAGACAGGCCCCTCATGCTCACACACCCCTCTGAGCTCAGTTCTGGTTTCCTGTCTCTCCTGCCAGACTCTGGCCCTGTAGAAGATGAAGGAATCAGCTTTATTCACAATTTGCTTTCACTGCATGCACTGGGTGCCTGCAGCTAGTTCTCCCATATTCTTGAATCCTCCCAGGGACTGAGGTTTCAGCTGCCCTGGGGAGCTCTGTGACACTTTTACAGCCAAAGACAAAAGCTTTTTCCCTCCCTTCCCCACCCAGCCCTCCAGCCCCAGAACACTCAACTCAATAGAACCACGGAATGGTTTGTGTTGAAGGGACCTTAAAGCTCATCCAGTTACAACCCCCTGCCTTGGGCAATGACACCTTCCACTAGAGCAGCTTGCTCCAAGCCCGTGTCCAACCTGGCCTTGAACACTGCCAGGGATGGGGCAGCCACAGCTTCTCTGGGCACCCTGTGCCAGTGCCTCAGCACCCTTGCAGGGAAGAGCTTCCTTATCTCCAGCCTGAACTTCCCCTGTTCCAGTTTGAGCCCATCACCCCTTGTCCTATCACTACAGTCCCTGACGAAGAATCCCTCTCCGGCGTCCCTGTAGCCGGCTTCAGACGCTGGAAGCTGCTCTGAGGTCTCCATGCAGCTTCTCTTCTCTAGGTTGAACAGCCCCAATGTTCTCAACCTGTCCTCATATGGGAGTTGCTCCAGTCTCCGATCATCCTCATGGCCTCCTCTGGAGTTGCTCCAACAGCTCCACATCCTTACCATTTGCTGCTGCTCTGTCTTAACCAGATCTCACAGTCCAAAGAGTCTGGCAGGTGAACTTGTTCCTTTTTCACCTTTTGTGCTTGCCAGGGAGCTGTGGCCAGGCCGTGGTGAGAAGTGGAGGGCAACAGGGGTACCCATAGAGGAAGGTACTGCAGCTGACAGCCCTCCATGACACACTGGGACTCGCATAACCTTGACACCTTGTCCAGACACCTCTGCAAGCCAGACCACAGGGAATTTTCCACTTCCTGCCCCTGGAGGTGCCTGGAGCTCTGTCTGCCTGCGTTGATCAGAGACAAGCTGTAGATGATGTTCTGCTCCCTCGGGCTCAGCGACATGCCCTTTGTCCCAGTGGCCTCAGCGCATCTGTAATGCCGTCCCCAGGAGGTGGCAGCAAAAGCCAGCGAAGCAGCGGTGCCGGGGCAGGAGGAGCGCGGTGGGATGCGGCTTGGAGCAAGCTGCCTTATTGAAAGGTGCCCCTGCCCATGGCAGGGGTTGGAACTGGATGAGCTTTAAGGTCCCTCCCAACCGAACCCATTCCATGTTCTAAAGCCACTCCTTCCCATGACTTGGCCTCTTCCTGTTCTCTGCCTCCACAGCTTGGTCCTCAGGCGGCAAGGAAGTGCCAGGCGCACTAAAAGGATCATGGGGAAAGTTTGGTTTGGGATGAAATGAATAGGATCATGTGATGGGATAGCTGGTGAAGCACAGGGCTGGATACCCCCCAGCACTGCAGAAGTTCTGTTCAGCCTGGAGATGGCGCAGAACCAGGTTGTGAAACGAATCCTGCTGCAAGTGATGAAATGAAGCCTTTCCACCTCTTTTTTTAATTTTTTTTTTACACCAATTCCTCCTTTAGTCCAAAGAATTTACCTCTTGGACCTCCATGAGGGAGCCCAAATCCACACAACTCTCACAGTTCTAAAGAATCTTTTCATGTGTTCAAATACATACTCCTTGAACGCCCTCAAAAGCATATGGCTCCTTTGTTTGCTGATTCCCAGATCAGTGGGAATGGAGCTTACCCCTTTACCCAGGGCTTGGTTGTTGTGCTCATCCAGCTCCCATCAAGAGGGGAGGACAGACCACAGGCAAGGTTGCTAAACTCATCCCTCCTTTCTGCCTGTGAGGCTGCTGCCCTGGCTGCCTCTTACTGAAAAGCTCCACAGCCTGTCCCATGTCCAGCTACCTTTGGCCAGAGGTTTACATGGAGCTGAGCTGAAGGACCCCATGTTGGCAGCCTTTGGTGTTCCTGCCTCAGCTCCTCACATCTGTAGGAGCTAGTTTCCCCCCATCCTGACCCACAGTACCTCTGGACACTCCTCCTCTCCTTCCAGACACATGGGATGCTCTGCACCCAGCCCACTACCCTTGTGGGTCATGTCCATCCCCATGAGAGCTCCACAACTTCTTGCCCATCCCATCCCATCCCCTCCCCTCCCCTCCCATCCCCTCCCCTCCCACCCCCTCCCCTTCCCTTCCTCCCCCTTCTTTGCCAAGTCCATGGTTCAGTTTATGTAACATTACTTACTGCATCAACCCAACAAAGACCCCCTGGTGATGGAGGCAGCCCCACGGACACTGAAACCTGGCCTGGACGCTAGTAATGACAGTATTGGGCAGGATCGCTTCCCTGTAGCAAGTGGACTCACACTGATGTCAGAGGGTATTAAAGTTTGGCTGTGGGTCCATGAAAGAAGGCAGGATGCCAGAACCACCTTATTTTTCCATCCCTCTCCTTTTAATGGAGTCAGGAATCTAATTAATAGCTGGTTGCTCATATCCTGCATTCCTGTAATGTCTCACCGAGATGCCTCAGGGCATTTTGCAGTCACTATGACCCTTGTTTGGAAAGTGCAGAATTTGCACTCCAGATGTGACTCAGGAACTTGCTGATGGTCCAAGTGTGGATCAGGAACAGCCCCAATCTTAGATTTGGTGCTCCAAGCACCAACTAGCCCTGGCAAGCCACTGCACTGCCTCCTGGACTGCAGCCTCCTATAGAACCCTCCCAGGCAAGCTGACTGGAAGACAGCAGGGAAACAAAGAGTTAAACAATACACTGATAGTCTGGTGAGATCATCAGAGCTGGGATGTGCTCCAGAGTTTATTAGACTCAACAGAGCACATCAGGCAACATCCAGAGGGATGTGAGGCTTGGGGTGAGCCTGGATTAGGAGAGTGGGACTTTCTGCTGCAGCCTGTCCCACTGCCGGTGCGATGGGCAGCCATCCCTCACCACTCAATGTAAGTAGGATGGGTTTCCATGTGTTTGGCACTAGGGTGGTGGGAAAGGAGAGGGGCTACAGCGCAACAAGTCTGGGGTCATCTTCTTGCTGCACACCAAGAGGGGTCTTGCAGATTTTCCTTGCTCAGCAGGAGCCTCTGTGTGCTGCTGGGACTGCCTAAACTCCAGGCAATGCTGGAAAGCTGCTCCCAGGAGATGCAGGCAGCTGGGCCAAATCCAGCTCTGCCGCACCAGCAAATTGACACTGGCTCCATCTCAGTTTGCACCCATGATCTGGTGGGGTTTGTGGATGATGTGAGACCTCCCAGAAGGTTGTTCCTCCATCCCTGGTCTTGGAGCAGCACAGCCAATGTGCTGGGACAGCCTACACAGCCCCTGCCAGCCCGCTCCACACTCTGCAGTCAGCAGGGATGTGGGGATGGAAGGAGAGAGGATGGGGTGTGAGCACTGATGCCTGGCACCGCACAAGTATCCCTGTCTCCTCCCAGAGCAGAGCCCACTCAGGATCTAACCCTGGGGCTGACACAGCAGCAGGAAGCTGGATGCTCTGAACCGCCCCTGTGGTACCTGCAGAAGCCAGTGGTTGGGTTCCTCCATAAGGAGCTCAGGGGATGTTTAGTGCTGTTGCCCACCCCACATCCTGCAGTGAGAAGCTACACACCAGGGACATAAGGGATGGCAGAGGCTTGGAATGGTGAGTGAGCTCCCAGCGCTTGGACCTGCCCTCACAAGGAGCAGGGAGCAGGGTCCTGTCCCACATCAGCACCTCCCTGTGAGCAGGACAGAACCCACCTCCACCAGGAACAGCCTCCAGCCCCAGCATACTCAGCTTAATAGAGCCATGGAATGGTTTGGGATGAAGGGACCTTAAAGCTCATCCAGCTCCAACCCCTGCCACGGGCAGGGACACCTTCCACTAGAGCAGCTTGCTCCA
>WYDI02032964.1:0-34029 GCA_009867235.2 Psittacus erithacus
AACTTAAACAGGGGAAGTTCAGGTTAGATATAAGGAAGAAGTTCTTTCCTGTAAGGGTGGTGAGGCACTGGAATGGGTTGCCCAAGGAAGTTGTGAATGCTCCATCCCCGGCCTTGTCCAAGGCCAGGTTGGACAGAGCCTTGGGTGGCATGGTTTAGTGGAAGGTGTCCCTGCCCATGGCAGAAGGGTTGGAACTAGATGATCTTAAGGTCCTTTCCAGCCCTAACTACTCTATGATTCTATGATTCTAACTCCATTAAAAGAAGTCTTAAACTACTTAATGCAAGAAGATTGCATAGTTGTGTTTAGAGAAATGCATATGTTCAGTGAGTTTATTATGCTGAGAGCACAAGGTTAGCCACTCTTGTGCACACATGCAGATCTGAATAAAGAACCAGCTTTATTGAAGAACATTCAACATAGGGTTAGTCAGAACTGCTGGTGTAAAAACCTGTGAACTTGACTGCAAATCTGGGACAACAGATTCCCTGCAAACAAGGAGCTAAGTAATCATGGATATATATCAAACCTAAAGAAGTATTGTGTAGTAATATTTTTTTTCCAAGCAAGTTTCATTTTTTTCCAGGCAAAATTTTGGTTTGTCTCCCATTAACGCCTGTGGAAAATTCAGTAGGTGCTCACCCTGTTCAATGAGGGAAATCTCAGTTCTATTGGAGTATAGGTTAGTGTTTCCAATCCAGTCTTTATTGTGAAGCCATCACAGATGCTTTGTTCTACAGAAAGGGTTCTAGCCTCAAAGACCTCTTTACATTTGCTATGCATGAGAAGTATTTGCAGCGCATCCTCTTACCAGTCTTGTTCCACTTTGTGACTCCAGTTGTGAGCGTAACAGGATGATCCTGGCAAGTAATGATTCTCTTGAGACAGAAAGGGAAGCACGAAGCTGTTTCACAGGGCTAAACTAGAGATTCTTGGAGTGAGTTTTCCTCTGATACCAGAGCAGGGCTATTTATTGTTCGTATTGCTGGGGCAGAAAGATCTCTTCAGCTGTGTTTTCTAACAGTGTCTGTGCAAGTTTTTAGGTTCAGTTGCAACAGGGGAAATTCTGAATAGAAATCAAGTTTTTCACAATTCAGTCATCTAGCTGCCTACTGCTTTCCCACTAGTGGGGTAGAAGGGTGACATTCCCTAAGAAGGTGATGAGGCACTGGCACAAGTTGCCTAGAGAAGTGGAAAATGCTCCATCCCTGGTGGTGTTCAAGGCCAGGTTAGACAGGGCTTGGAGCAACCTGCTCTAATGGAAGGTGTCCCTGCCCATGGCAGGGGGTTGGAAATGGATGAGCTTTAAGGTCCATTCTAACCCAACCCAGTCTATGATTTTATGTTTAGACTACAGACATTAAATCTAGTAGCTACTTCTTTGTGTCCCTGGCTGTCCTGCTTTCATCTGCCCCCATTTGTTGTTGAAATTGCAGAGTGGTGTCTGTTTCCTACTGGCTATAGTTGGCTGCCTTCTGAGGATCATGGTTTATTTAACTGTGTTTTGAATACCATATTTGGACACTTTTCAGCCTGTTTTGTAGTATGTTGGGAGTCTTTGGTACAGGCTTTCGTTAGCTCTTTGACAGACTATAGATGGTATGTTCAGTAGTCTGTTACCTAGCTGCTTACCAGTCAGGCTTTCAAACTGCAATCCTTGTTTTGGTTGCACAGCTGCAGTAATTAAAACTCTATTGTTTCTAGGCTGGCATAGCATTGCTTCAGCCCACAAGTGGGAGTGCTGCAGCAGCCCAAGCACGCTTCTGTCTGCCAGTGCCTCCCTCCCACAATTTGAGGAGGTGGCAAGCAAGCAAGTCGTGTCTCTTCTGTGGTTTGGGAAAAGTCTCTTCTGCTCTGCTCACTAGGGTAAGCTCTGATCTTCAGCCCGGAGTCTTACAGGAAAAGGCCACCTACCAGACAGAGGAGTCCTCAACCAGTAGTCTTCAGGGAGAGGTGGGAAAATCTTGTATGAGGGCCAAGGCAATGGGAGTAGGACAGAGATTAATGGAAGATTCAACTCTTTCCCCTCCTGCCCTCATCCTTTATGAGATGGAACTCATCAGTTTCTTTGAAGGCAGCAAGAAAGTACTTAACGGGTTTGACTCAAACCAGGAAATGCCTGTGGCAAAACCATCTTGAACAAAATTTTGTAGTGCAGGCAGTGCCTTACAGCTTGGATGCAAAGCTGAAAAAGATTCCAGTCTCCTATGCCCTAGTCATCCAGAAATATTGCACCCTGAGTCATGTTAAAGGATGGAGCTGTACTGGCAAGAGTCATAGGCCTTTCTGCAACTTCTACTTGGCTGAGTGAAGAGGTCTGCAGAAAGGAAATTTGATCAGTTTTATTCAGGCAAAAGAATCTTCTTTCTTTCATCTATGTTAAATTCTAGGGTGCGTTTCCTTACAAGGCTTGATATGTGATGGTGTCAATTTATTGATTTTGCATTTTATGCAGAGTAGTTAATAATTTTAAAGAAGCTGGAACCATACCCTGACATATTGAAGTGTCCAGTTTCTCTTACAGTTAATGAACCTTTCCTGTACGATGTCCAATAACTCTTGATTCATAAGGGATTTTGTGTGCTTGTTATTTGAAGGTGCCAAGAGAGGGATTTGAATGTCTTGTATGCAGTCAGAATGGTAGCCCAGAGTACACCTGACCATGGAGTGCTTGATAGAGTACTCTTGAACACCCCTGCCTATACACTTGGCTCTCCTACACTTCTTCCTGTACATGTGGAGTTGGCATCCTGACAGGTATATGGTTTGTAACATACAGGAAAGCAGAACCAATCTCCTTATGGGCCGTAGTGTTTGGTACAAGTCTCTAATTTAGATGCTGTTTATGAGGTTTGTGTGGGTTTTTTCAGTGGTGACTAATCCTTAATTTGTCATCTTTATTTTAAAAGAAAATACAGGACCATTACAAACTTGCTGAGTCAGTGTCATACAGTCTCAAGAAAAGTCTTTTTTTCTCTCAGCCAGCTATGTTCTGGGAAACTTCCATACCTTATTTTCCAGCAGTGTTTCTAAAGCAGCTATTTGTCCTGCTTTTGTCACCTCAGTTTAGGAGGCTGTCCCATGACCTTACTGCTCTGAGAGTCACAAGCCTTCTACAACCAAAATGTCTTCCTAGTCTGTCTATGTTTGTTCTTGTGCCAGGGTTGTTTTAGTTGAATAGCTTCTCCCTCTCCAGACCCAAGTTAGGTAGACATCTCTCTTCCGAGAAGCCCCTATTGCTCTGCTTGTCACGGGGGACCTTCTTCGTGCCAGGAGAACTGGGCTTTGGCGTTAAAAAATATTTCCTCAAACAAGGATACTTTGTGCTTTGTGAATTTTATGCCAACAGTTGAAAAGATCCTCAGCTTCCTCTGATCTGTGGGAGTTCTCCTTGTGGAATATGTCCTTCTTAAATCCTCCCTGTGGAAATTTTCAGGCTCCTGTTATCTTTTGTGTAGCAAAAAGAATTCTCAGGTAGCCCACAAGCCAGTTGTTTCTGAGCTAAAAAGGCTTGAGTGCCATGGATTTTGAGATGTCACATTCCAGCAATAATTAAAACTACCATCATTTAGTGGTCCTTTTGCACTGAAGAGGCTCTTACCATTGTATTTGCATTATAAGGGCAGATTTCTTCCAGTGAACAAGTAAGATGTTTGGGTTAAAGCATCTGGCAGCCTCTGCTTTGCATGCTTTTCCAGCAATTGTAGCTAATGTCAAATTGAAGATTTGGAGTGTCTAGGCCCTGTATTAATGGCCCTGCCTAATTCTTTACATTCCTTGAGATTTGTTTATGCCTATGGAAGCTAAACAGATCTGGTGATGGAAAAGACTGTATTTAAGCTATGCGGGGAGAGAACAGAATTCCAGACTTCCTAAGCATGTCTTTAGTTACTTGTGCTGAAATAGGCATTGGGCTAACCTTGTCTAGTAAGTCAATTTAGAAAGAGCAGTTAATTAGCCAGTTAGATTTTAGTGACTTTTCTGTCAGCCATCATGTTTAGGTCATTTCTTTGAACACTTGGATACAACTTTTGCTTTGATTTCCCTCCCAAAAAAAGAGCATAACGCATTTGTGTATTGTGGTTTAAGCAAGAAACTCTCGTGGGAAGTTGGACTAATTGTTGACTTCTTATCCTATATAAGTCAGGTTACAGGGTCATAGATTCTGTGGACAGATGCCTCTCTGGCTGAGACACAAACTAACGTGCAGTTTACAAATCAGCTTGAGTCTTTAGCCATATTTAATGTTCAGTTGAAACTTGAAGCATGTTTTGTGTCTGCCACAATAATATGACATTAACTGTGACATAAGTGTTGTAGGCTCAATAATGTAACAGAGTTTGAGCTCCTTTGCTTTGGGTCTCCTTACTGTGTCTATGCTATTGAAAGAGACCTCTTTCTTTGTTCTCACTCCCATGCTACTCTTAAGAGGAATGTTTTTATATCCAGGATGCTGAAAATACGCAGCAATGGCGGAAAAACAGAAAGCACAGGCTTAGGATCGTCTTCACCTCAGTAATGGCTCAGCCTGGAGCTGTCTGCTGCTGCGCGCTCTCAAATTCTCTTCTGTTTCTAACACTCTTTCCTGGACTCTTCATTGGAGATGCACTAATCCTTTCAGTAGCAAAGACAGGGTGATACCTTCTCATGTGTGCAATACAGATACATAGCAGGTGTAAGATTTATGTTTATATACACCAAGGATTGCCAAGAAAAAGCATTTTGTTAAATTATCTTGGAGACTTCAATAGGGAGCCCAAATCTTTACATATCTAGAGTGCATGCTTTAAGACCAGACTTTCTGTGATAAACTCTGGGTTTCTTTTATTGCCCCAACTTCCCAAAAAGCCATAGGTAAGACTTAGAAACTCTTATTTCTTGTGGATGACAATGATAAAGTCTTCTAAAGTAAAACCTCCACATTTTTCTGTTAATCTTGAATGTGTCTACAGTTTCTTGATGCATTTATCATAAGCCTTGAAAAGCTTCTTCAGAATTATTTTGTCTTTTATGTTTTGTCTTTCTGGTTCATCCAAAGTTACCCAAGTAGTGTCAGCTACTTGTAGTGTCAAGTAGTAGCAAAGAGGAGCAGCATAAACTCAGGGGCGTGAAAGTGAGTTGCAACGCAGTCAGGATGTAGGTAAGCACAGGATCACCAGGCCACTGAGTGCATGTCTGACGCTTGTTCAGCATCTGTGACGCGTCTAGGATGGAGGGATTTGAAAAGCAGGAAGTATGTGATTCTAACTTGAAGAGTTTTTTTGTGGGTTTGGGTGGAGGGGGGACTTCTTGCCAGCATGAGTCCATGAGAACAATAACATCCTGGCCCACTGCTAGTGAAACAGCATGCTTGTGTGTATTAGGAAGCTTGTGATGCAAATCCCGAAGGTGACTGCTGGCAAGGTGTTTGCATTCCCAAGCAAAATCAGGGGAGTGTCCTGCTGTAAGTATGTACTGAAGGAATAAGGTGCAAACCGAATCAGAAAGCTGATTCCATGGGTATTATGAAGCGCAAAAGTGTGTGCTTCTGGCATCCCACCGCTTGATTTGGGTATTGTCTTTTTCCATGCTATTTTCTTTCTCTGTTGTAATTGCTGCTGTTATGTGATCCTGCTTGCTGGCTTTGGTGTCATGCCCATTTTTTTTGTGCATAGAGTGGTGTAGGCAGGCATTCTGGGTGGCTGCTGCCGAAAGGAGCAGCAAAGTTGAGGTACGCACAGCAGTGGGAGGATATGACAAATGCTGCAAAGCCCAGGTTTGCTTCCTTTTTTCAAAGCGTAAGTCCAGGGGTTTGCTGCACTCTTGCATTCAGGCTAACCACACTTGTGGCTGCTCCCCCATCGGAGCTTCCTTCTGCAGCTTGAAGGAGTGCAGCCAGAAGAGCAAATTTTAGTCCACTGCATGTGTATTCAGTAGCAAGTGGAGTCCTGCCAATCCACAGCCTCATTCCAGTCTATGCGGCACAAGCAGGCAGTGGAGATGAGCTTGTCTTACAAGGGTAAATCTTCTCTAAATAGTTGGGCTGTGTAGCCTGAATGTGAGTCCTGCTGCTGACCCTATCGGACAGTAACCAGATCAGTAACAATGTAATCCTTCTGGCCAGACTTCTTGCAGAGTTGCCTTTTCATTTAATCTCCGGTAATAAAGTCAAGCCTTTGCTTAGGTATTGTTTTTAATACTGTTACGAGCAGTAAAAGAGTAGCGTTAGGCAGTCCTTTCCTATCTGCATGTCTTGGGACATTATAATCTGAAAGGATGCTGTCATGGCTGATAGCAATTGTATAAGATGATTATGAAAACAAGGGAGCTTTCAGGCCTGTTTCCAAAAGCCACAGTATTGTGAGCTTTCCACCCAATGGAAAGAGCTCCAAGAGGTATTTTATTGGAGCATGCAGCAGGGAAATCAGCAGAAATTAGTATTTAGTCTGTTTGAGTGTGATTGCAGGTAATGACACAGATGAGTTAGTGGTGCAGCTAAACCTACAAAAGTAGGAATGAGGAGATCTTGCTTCAGTTTCAGTACTGATACCGGCAGATTGCTTTGTTTGTCTAAAGCAAATTGCTTTAAGCTGTCAGTTTTGTATCACAGCCTTTTATACTCCCACCTAGCAGAGCATCAGTGTCCTCAAATTGCCAAGCAGAGTGGTGCTGTAATCCACTCTGAAGTCTTTTTGAATGCTAGTAACACAAGGAGCTATTCAAAGGTGGCTTGTTTTCCTTCTGGAAATAAGTCGTGTTGCTGTTTTGGACCATGTTCATACTGAGCACCTTGTACAATGAAAACTAATTGTATTCTTGAAGTAAATGGGCAGCAAAATGGTTTCCAAGGGAAGATTATAGACTAAAACTGGGATGCGTCTTCTGTGAAGCTTTGTTTTAATGGCAACCTACTCCAATATATAAAACACATACATTGAGGTAAACTCATGTTCTCTGGCATCAGCATCTGAGATTATTCCATGTTCACTGTAACCAGGCAGGTACAACAACAGTTTTATTTTGAGTTGGCCTGTAAGCAGCTTTGGGATTATATTTCAAAAATCTTGGCCATGCCTGGATTTTATGCATTTGCATTAAGCCCCAGCAATTCCAGGAAGTGTCCGAGTTCTTGCATTACTGATCACTGGTCTTTCTCCTCACTAAATACTACATGAAGGAGAGCAAGGCTGCAGTTATGGCTTAAATCATATTAACAAGTAAAGGATTGTCTTCCTCAATTACTTTCAGAATTAGTCTGCAGCTTGAGCACACTTTTCTTTCATCATGTAACACCCAGTTCTTTCAAAACACTGCTTGTTTAAGATCAGACAACTAAATTACCACATCTTCCAAGTGCGCAGTCCCCAGTTACTGCACTTGCTTGCAAGGCTGTGCTGGAAATGGGAGTCAAGTCCAACAGGCCGGGCAGGAGAGAGTAGCTGAGGTTGTGTTTCTGGGACTGGGAGGCAGGCCGAATTCTGCTCTGTTACTGCACTGTGCCTCAGCAGGAATTGGTATCCACTTACTTGGGCTGTTGAGCTCTTATTTGTGACATGTCTCTGGTTTACAAGGCTCAGCTGCAGAGAGAATGAATATACTAAGGTGAGCAAAGGATTGAATAAAATAGACACCTTATTCAAAAGTAGCCTTTGGCATTCAGTTTTAGTTTGTTGTGGGCCCTGTTTTTACCAGAAATTTAAATGGAATTTGGTGTTTCTTTTCTGGAAAGATTGTGGATAGAAAGCTTGAAATTTAGCTTCTACCTGTCAGAACATGGCGCTGTTAAAAAATTCTTAGGTAGTTACACATGAGCAGATATGTCTGCATGGGTTAGATCTTTGTAGTCAGGTTGTGACAGGGGCAGCAATGGCTAATCAACCTGACTGAAAACAGTGAATTGATGTATCCATGCTTCTGTGGAGCTAGGCCATTGTGAGCTTGCTCGGGTTTAGATCCTTCTAGTCTTGAATTAAACTTCAAAATCACCTGGTTCTTCCTGATGCATGTGCTGTGACTGCAAGCTGAAACTCCCTTTTTATTCATAGCTTCATTGCTGACCCTGGCACAGCCTTGCTGTTCGGGTGGGCACAAGATACTAGATGTGATATGACCCAAAAAGCTATTTGGGTGTTTGCTGCCCAGGTGCAGTGGCACCCTTGAACTGAGGAGAGCATGACAATTTTGGTGTGCATGTAGCTGAAGTCCTAGCTGGTTTTAATTATCAGTGTTAGCCAAGTGGCTTGTCTTGCAGAGTGGCTTCAGGCCATTGGAGTCTCTCATCTCCACACCACTGCACAGGCATGGTGCTGCAGCAAAGCAAACCCAACGGGCACATTTTTTGAGAGAATCAAGTGCAAACTGCAACTTGGCAAGAGCAGTTTCTTAATCATGCTAAAAGTCATGCTCCAGCTGCGAACTGTATACACGAACTGTTATCTGGACAGACAGCTGGTGAGCAGCCATGAGCTAATTGGGGTAAGACAGCATTACCCAGTGCTGCTCTTCTGTCCTTGTTTGCATGGGTATCACTCAGAGCAAACCTTGCTGGTCAATCTCTTGCAAACTCTTTTGAGAGCAGTAGGCTGTGAGTGTTGCTGTGCTCCCTCTGAGCTGCTCCCTGCTCCCCTTGGCTGGAGATGAGGCTGAGTGGGAGTATTCTGCTCAGCGTGAATTCCTGCCCGAAGCATTCCTCCCTCCCTGCTGTGCTCCAGTGACTGCTTGATCTGCTGTGCTGCATCAAATTGTCCTAATCCCCTGCTTCCCATGTTCTCTTCCCTCTGGGGGCTGGGAGAGCCAGCAGCCTCTGGTGTGAGTGTAGCCCAGCTGCAGCAGGAGTCAAGTAGCAGCTTAATCCAGTGCACTAGCGCTCCTGTGGTGGTATTTGACAGAGCCCATGTTTTATCTAGAGGAGGAGCTTTAACCAACACAAACAACAATACCTGATTTTAGTTTTGCTGGTGTCTGAGTGCAGTTAAAAGCTAAATGTCACACAGCAGTGTAGGCTGCACTTTTCTAGTGAAAATATTACAGTTATTTTGTGACAGCAGTTAGTTAGTTTGGGCAAATGATCCTTTGCTGTGGATGCTTTTCAGTGCAATTGCACTTATAGCCAAGCTAACTACGTAGGAAAAAAGGAAAGGAAATACTCTGCCCCTTTGCATTAGGGAGAGTAGATCAAGTGGTGTGACTCTTTGCAGACAGGGACCTGGCTGTATGCTTTTTTTCCTCATTTTTTTGCTAAACAAAATGGTTAGTGGCAAGAGTGTCTCCTGAATGTCCTGGAGCTGCGCACAGCATGAACTGACAGGTCTCTTTCCAGGTCTGCCTGAGGTGCAGTAAATAAGAGAAAATGAGAGACACCCAGGTTCAGCAGAGCTCTCAGGAGTGTGTGGAAAGTTCAGGCCAAAGTGGATACCAGTGACTGTGCTTTGTGTGCCTAATGGAGATCAAATGATTGCACAGTAAGAGGACTCCCAAACTCTTGTGCTCGAACATGTTGTGCTTGGTTTACAGACCAGGTGTATAATTGTCTGGCACCTTTCTGAAGAGAAAGTGTTGAACTTGTGTGAAGAGATCAACACCTATGGGTGTGCAGAAAGGTAATTTAACTAAATTTGAGTGAGTTCATAGCAAATATATTTGTGTTGCTCAGTCTAGTTTAAAATGCACTACATCAATCTTCTCTATAATTTAAAAGAAAACTGACCTGAACTCATAACATTATTATTTGGATACGCCTAGCTTTAAGTATGAAATGGTGTGTAGGCTGACTTGTTAAGCGTATGTGTAGTTGTTTAAAGGATATATAGTGTATATTTTTGGGCACCACAATAAGAACACTGTGGGATGAGTTGGAGAGAATCCAGAAGTAAGTGATAGATTGAATAAATGTGATAGAAAAATGAGGAGCAGCATACTTCTAGGTTTACACTGCAGCTGTACTGCACAGTGATCTGTTCAGGAAGTATTCTGCCCTGCCAGCGTGCTAGGAGATGGATCACAGGTGGAGAAGGGTATAGGCCGAGTATGAATTTTAAAGTTCCTTCTTAAAAGCAGAAGAGAGTTTTCCCTTTGTAGTTGTGCCTTGGTGTGGGAAAGGAAAATGATGTAATTATAGTGATTTGGAGTAAACGAGTACTGTGTTGTTCCTGCGGCAGCACACAGAGGAGAGTGAGAATTTACTTGCGTCTGGGTAATAACAGCCTCACTGGTTTTGGGGGTATGAGTGAGGAAGCGGGGGGGGGGGAGAAAATGTTTTGCATTAAGGGTCCTTTTTGAGCAAGGTAGATCTGTTCATGGTATGATATAGCCTGCACCCTTCCTCCCCTTTGCTTGCTAATATTAGGTAAAACTGCTGCTGCTTTCTAATGGAAGGCAAGGTGGCTGCTGTGAGTCTACTGAGCAGTCCTGCATGCTTGCTTCTCTTGCTGCTTACTCCTGGTGTGATCTTGCCTTTATGGTGGATTAGGGATAGTGTCTGCTCTGGGCTATCTTTGCATATTATATAATATTGAATTTTGAGTATTGTTGTCTTCTTTACTGTGGAAATATCTGGAATTCTTATGTGAGAATTTTTCCTGTCTAAACCTCCTATTTCCAGGTAATTGATTCTGTGGCTATGTTGAAGATGTTGCTTTTGTGCCAGGGTAAATATTCTCCTTTTCCTGCAGTTGTATTTCAGTCTTCAAAGGGAGATTTAATTGTGACTTTTTTAAAGAACAAGGTGGATGCTTAGTTGAGGAAGTAGCATCAGTTGTGGTGGGGTTCATGCTATTTCTATTTCCCAAAATTGAGAAGAACCTAATAGTTCAGGGAGGAATCCAGCCTCACACAAACCAAACTCAGATTTTGCTTGGGATTGACTGATTTCATATGTTCTAGCAGTAGCTAGGGCTAGGCAAATAAAGCGTATTTCATACTCAGCGGTGCCCACAATACTGTCATTGGGCACATAGAAGCCTTCTCCTCACAATGTCCAGATCAGTTCTTCATCTGTCATCATTTTGGAACTAAAAAAACCTACCAGTTTTTTTCATCAACGCCTGTCTTTGTTATCAGTCCCATAACCCATTGCTCAGATGAGTACATCCTGATAACGTGCTTCTTTACCTCCTAAAAGGCTGGATTAGACGGCAGTTGACTAAAAATCGAAGTTGTAGATTTAGTAGTGGATTCATTGGAACTGTGATGATCCATGACTACAGTATCTTGAGTGCCCAGGTGTTCCTGGATTTTGGTTGTCAGTACTCAAGCCCACTCCTCAGTGACAACTCATACCTTTGGTGATCTCAGCCACTGCAGAATGGGATGAGAAATGATGAATACAAGTAAAACCTTCACACATTTTGCCTACAGTACTGCTTTCACTCGGCCACTATCTGGCAAGGCTGACATCAAAGAGCACTATTGCTTTGGACTGGCAGTACTGTTTAGAATGGAAGTAGTAATTATAATGCTTTTCTTAATTCCTCAGCTAATACCTTATCTAATTGTGAATTCATCTTTTCTTTTTTGTTCCTCCCATCTGTCCCACATTTTCTTTCACCTGTGAGAGGGCTCTCTAAGCTTTATCAGGCTGGAAATGCCATGCTGTATTGAAACAGGGCATGCATAGTTGTGCCTGTTTTGATTGTTTTGCTGTAGATGTTTCTGAGACCGTGCAATGAAGGAACTACACAGTCTTGTGAAGAGAATGAGCTCAAACCTTTAGGGTTACTCTAAGGTTAGTAATGAAAACTCATACAGCTCAGAAAATGTGTCCTGGAATCGACTGGAGACAGTGCTGTGTACAGAGCAATTATACCTGAGAGCAACAATTTCCAGTTCAAACAAGCTTAGGCTGTATTTACAGTGAAGGGATACTGGAGTCAAGGGGATTGTTTAAGTTCTAATACACTTTGATGACATTTGCCACGTTTCCAGCAGGAGAGATAAGCAGGTGCCAGAAACTGTCTAGAAATGGTAGTTTCCTCAGAATTGCACCTGCTGAGTTCAGAAAGGGACTCAAGGGGAAAAGAAGTCCCATTTGAGTCTAACCTTTGCATTTGTGTTTGGAAGGAAAGAAGGCAGACAGGAATGTAATGAACCAAGGTGCCAGGAAACAGGATTTGAAAGATATTTATATACATCATCTCCATGTATAATGGTTCTGTTAGCTACATGAGAGCCTCTGAGAAGGGGCTGCTGTCTCATGAGGTAGAAGCATGGCTGAGGCAGGTGAAGGTGGAGGGATTGCTACAGGGTGATGTGGGCCCTTACTTCCCTCATCCTTTGGTTTTGTTCTGGGAGAAGGAAGCAAAGAACAGAGGGTTGACACAAGCTGTTGATAATCATCAAAAAGTTAGTTTGTAAAGATTTGTGAATTTATTTTGAGCTGGTTGGTGAGTGGAAGAGGCATATCTGAATGGCTTGAGAGGACCCTCTTTGCACTTACCTGCGTTGTTCTATATAGGACTGCAGTTGCTGGCTATCTCCAGCAAGAGTAAGGGATGAGGTCTGTTAATCATTTTGCTTTTCTAGGCTATCGCAAAGGCACTGCACTGCAGCATCACCCTGTAAGTCAGGCTGATGCTGTGTGCTGCAGTTTAATTGTACTTTCTGAGTGCAATATGCCAAATAGCAAGTGTATGTGTGTAGAGTATCTGTTGTCGCTGCGCCCATAAAGCCTTGTGGAGTTAGGTCTTTATCAAATGGCTGATAAAGAATTGCGGGTGGTTTGGCTGGTGCTGTGCATTAGAACATTCCAACAGAGTTGCTCTGAAGGCTCTGCCCTTGTTTTGGCCTGCTTTGATTTTGCAACATACACCATTACTGTCAGGTTTTCAAAGATTGTTTTGACTGCTTCAGCTGTCTCTCTAGAGATGTCCCTTTTCTGAATGTACCTTAGGTATACCTGCATTTGACTGTACACTGTACGTGCAGCTCAAAAGAGGGGTAGGCTTCTTCCTTCTGAAAAGGCTTCATCTTCTGCCTTTGTAAAAGACCCTGTTCAGTTTGGTCACTGCTAAGCAGCAGTGTTCTTTTATTATTGCTGTCTGTGTTAGTATACTTTTGTCGCTTACCATCTCCAGCTGGGGATGGGTTCAGTGTTTAAATCAGTCTGCAAAGCTTCCAAAATATTCAGTATTGAGTCCAATGATCTGTAAGTGGTACTATGTCATTTTGAATTCATAGTCCAAAATGCACAATTAGCATCTCGGGCTCACGATTTGCTGAAATGCTGATCTTGCAAGTTCTGATATTCTTATTTCCTTGTTGAGGCCTGCAGTAAACATCCTAAGTAATGAATTTAACTATTCAAGGCACCCTGACCAGTGTGACCTTGCCAGAATGCTTTCTTGTTTTAAAGGGATGATTAATTATGGCTTTGAATCGAATACTTGATATATTTCAAAAGGAATAATGTTTTCCTTGGAAGAGTCTTCTTGCTTTAGGGTGAGACTGCATCTGACACATTTAGCTATAATTTGGACCTGAAGCTGAATGTTGTGAAAACACTCTGAAATAAGGTACCTTCCCACCCCAGTTTCCTAGGAAACGTAAAATTGTTGAATGTGAAGTCTCTTTTCCCTATGATATTTGGAAATTTGTTGAGATACATCAGGTTCAGTGTCTCGAGCTTAATTCTTCAAATTCGATTTGCAGTTATGTATCATATTTGCACCTTTAGATTTCCAGGAAGCAAATACTTCACAGTGGGCAGCTCTGTTCCTATGATAGTAAGAACACTATTGAATAAGGCTGTAAGAACATTTCTGTCCATGTACAGGTTGCAATTATTTTGGTGCAGTGTCTTTCACATATATCATTGGCAGAGAAGTCTGGAGGTCCTGTGGAATAGAGGGAGTGAGGGCTGACTGGTGTGGGGACTGCTGCTGGAGCTGGTGGAAAGCACACTCCCAGCCATCAATGAGGGCAAAGGACTGCACCATCCTCTCAGCCAGATCACCTTTGTGCTCCAGCATTTTTCCTTCGGTTTGTAGAGCCAGTCTTCAACACAGGTGATAGAGCAGCATTGGATGTTCAAACCAGTCAGTCCTGCACTGTGGCAGCAAAGTTTATGCTCACAGAACTGTAAATATACATTATCTTGGTGAGTCTGAAATTTCAGTGCTGTTTCTCTCCACAAGGTCCCTTGAAACGGAGCTCATGTGGCACCCTTCTATTCTGCACCCATCTTCTAGTGGAGATGCTCCTGTGTTTTTGTCTGCTCAGATTATGAGGGTGGATTACACTTCTTCATATCTCCTGTAGCTTGTTCAGACGTGATTTCCCAATTCTGTTATGAATAACCTCAAATAAGAATCGCCCTAACTCAGAGCCTGATTTTTGCATCCTTTTTTTGTGTACTGTGGTGTTACTGAAATGTGTCTGCTGTGAAGAGCCAGATCCCTTAGCTGTCATGGCAGTTGTAGTTAAATAATTTTAATCCTTGATTTCCTGTTTTTCCTTCAGAAATACTTGGTAGCTTGATCTCAGGGATTTTCTTAGAGCTCAGATTAAAATATAAATAGGGGCAGAGGGATTTCCTAAAGGTAAAGCAGTTTTACCAGTAATTTTAATGAAAAGACTAGCCCCAGTAGAAAACCAGAAAAGCTGTTTTGCGTTACACAAAGACTGGTCATTAAAAATAATGTCGACAAAACAATCTGGCTGCCCCTTGAGACTTGCACTTGATAATGCATAAGAGCAACTGAAAGTCTTCTCCTGACATTCATTTTTAATTACTTCTGTGGTACAAGGTCATAGATCTAAGCCACTTGTCAGCCTGGATAGCTTCACAAAGATAAAGACTAGATTGATAGCATTAAGCAGAATTCTGGGAAAAAAACAAAGGTCACATTTTTCAAATACAAGTGTTCAAAGTCAGCCCCTTAAATCCATCTTCACACACGTATATAAGCAGCCTGCTTTTCAGAAGGGCCAGTGGCTCTTTGTGCTGACTGCTGGAAACAGTATGCACCCAGTGCATGTGTGTTGTTCACCCTATTGGGTAGTGATAGACTTGCAGGTCTTCTTTCAAGTTTGGTTGTCAAATGGTTTTGTCTTAACCAAAGGTGGCTGCACTGCCAAAGGTTTTAAATTATTATCAAGGCAGTTCTTCGTTCTTAATCATTGAAGTTATAATAAAACTCCATTATAAGAAAGACCCATGGTTTTGTTTCACTTTGAGTTCTTCCTGCTCCACGTGTGACTGTCCTGAAAATAGCAAAGGAAGTTGATATTTCCATGCAAAGTTGACGTGATAGAGTGCAACATTTTAGACTTTTGTGACGTGAATTGTTTTACTTCCTAGTGACAATTCTTCATAAAAACTACCTTAACCATTCTTTACAGCATGGTCTTTTCCAGGCCAGTAGTTAAACTTAGCATGTAGTGGTATTTTCTTGTTCCTACACTGTGACTTAAGACCAAAGAAAACTATATGCTTTTTGGCAACAAAATCTTTAGCAAAGACTTAGCTTCCAATTTCTTGGCCTTTTGAGGGTGTACTTGCATGTAAAGGCATAATAAAAGCACTGAATCTTTGGAAATGTAAATCAACCAGAATTTCCTTCAGCATGTTTGCACTCTTTCCATGTTTAATAAAGTAGCAGGTACAAGAAAGGAGTTACTGTAAGAACCTGTGATAGCTTAGGTTTCTAACACTCTCCTGTGAGTGGTCTTAAGAAGTGGTTTTAGAGGTGAAGCAAACGTCACAGCTAAATCAATATAATTAAAACAGACAAGGGCAGCATTTGGGGGATAACAGCCCTTGCATTAAGAGAACTCCAGTTAAGTCCCTGGAAAGCAGCTGCAGAGGTAGGAGGAATAACAATTCCTGAGACAATATGGGGGAGCGTTTTCTGCTCAAGGTCTTCATTTGAGGGCTGTTGATGACTAGAAGCTTTGGTTATGTCCAAATTGTTTGAGCCTTTTTTGCTTGCTTTCTGGAGGAGTTAAAAAAAAGGTTAAAACACAGAGTTTGAGTATGCTTGAGTATGAACCATGGCTTTGGTTCACGTGAAATCAGATTAAGTAATGGCAGAGTAAAATAGGGTGACTCCTTTGTCTGCATTTTCTCACAGGCAAGTTTCATATACTGGTGCAAGCAAAAGATGAGAGAAGCCCAAAAGTGACCTTTAGGACACCACATGTAACCATGCACTGAAGTAGTGGCAGGTGTTGAGATGATATAGGGGAATTTGTGGGCATAAATGTCTTTTTTGCCAGATTTTCCAACTTGTGGGATGTGCCTAAAAGGTTCTGAAAAGCAGAAGCAGAGTCTTTCCTAAAAATAAATAAATGAATAGCCTAAAAATCTTATTGACAGAGTCCTTTCAAATTCATATTTGTCAGGCTTGTCAGCTGCACTAACACTCTTTGATGTTGCTTTTACTTCCTACGTTTGCTGAAGGTAGGTGTTGTCCATCATAAGTAACTATTGTTCTGATTTCCTGGCTCATTTGCTTGAATTTCCTCCATTGCTACACTTTTGAGGTACAAATGGGTGGATTTGGCAATAGACATGGTATTTTCATCTTTCAAGTAAGCTGGAAGCTCGTCTGAGGATACTGCTGATCTGAATTGACTCTGATCATGCTCCACTTAGTGTCAGAGATGTTTCCCAACCAGCAGCCTGTCAGTATTTTGGGAAGCAGATTATTTTGATGAGAAGGCAGCTTTGTTGTTGTTGTTGTTTTTCACTTCAAGGGAGGGGTGTTTGGTCTGTGTTTGATTTTTACTTCAAGGCATAGCAGGTACAGGGCTAAGCAGCAGGGTTAAGTGGACAGGTAAAAATTGAGCGTGAGTTTGGAATGTCAATGCTTGTTGCCTCTTAGAAACAAGAAATGCAACCATTTTAGTCTTACACAGGAAACTTGAAAAATTGACGGATGGTTTCATCCAGGTTGAACAGGGCTTGGAGCAACCTGGTCTAGTGGAGGATGTCCCTGCCTGTGGTGAGGGGTTGGAGCTGGATGAGTTTTAAGGTCCCTTTCAACCCAAACCATTCTAGGAGTCTATGATCTACCACCACTCCTCATCCCCAGCTCCTTGAAATAGCAGATGTATCAATGAATAAGACCTGTTTGGGCAGTAAATGACACGCCAACTATTCCAACCAGTACCTTATACCGAAGGTATGGTAAAGAACATGCCTGGATACTAGAAGGGATTTGTCTGCTAGCTTTGATTGGTATGATTGATTAAATGTTTACATTGTGATAAGGCCTAAAGGACTCAGCTAGAATTGGCCTCATCATGTTCAACATCGTCCAGACATAAAGTAAACAGCATTTCCAACAATGTTCATCTGAAAAATGCGAGCAAACACGTCAGTATGGATGAGTAATCAGACCTGAGCAAATAAACAAGAAATACACAGTGTTAGGAGGACATGCCTGGCTTTTTTTCAAGTCAGTAGCTGTGATGGGAATGTAGCCAGTGAATTAATAGTTTGTGTGCAGTACGGCAGAGGGGCTTTACAACAAATGATCAGGCTTTGAATCAAGAAAGTACATTTATGTGATTTCCGATCTGGTTTTCCCATTGCTTCCACTCCTCCAAATCTGGCTTAACTGCTTCTCCTCTCCCACTCATAGCATCACTTAACAAGCAAGGAAGGGACTGGGGGCAGCTCTCTGCCACATGTCTGCCAAGGCAAAGCAGACCAAGCTGCAAGTGCATAGCAAGTGGTAACACAGGAGTTGGAGCTGCAGAGCCGTTCATAATCTGCATCTCTCTTCCCGTAATTATCTCCACTACCCGAGAGAGCTGAGAACTCCCTTAAGCCTCCCTTGCAAGTAATTTAGATTCTAATAGGGATTCAGAACTCATGAAACCTGAGTGGGTGGCTCAGTGCATTATTGCTGATGAATGTTACCCTGGGTGATGTGCCCAGCAGACCCACAGAGGACCAGTGCTCAGCCTTCTATCCAAGAACTGTGTCTTTTTTGTTTCTGAGCATGGATTTGCTCTTTGCCTCAGCTAATTAAGAACTGGTTTCATTCACAACAGCAATTCCATTTGTGGCATTATACCAAAATGTTAATTGGATCTTGCTATGTTGAGTCCTTTCCCTTTTTAATGTTTCTTTAAAATGGAAGTGACAAAGCTTGCTTTCTGCGCCTAAACTTTTCCTGCCTCTCCTCCCCAGTTTACATTTTTCCCTCAAAGATTCACTGAATGCAGTTTCAGTACCTGCTCAGAAATGTCATCATGAAGACCATAGCTTTATGAGATGTGGTTTTGCAGGCCCATGTCCTTGATTGTGGAGTTTTTTTCTGGTGGTTGTTTTTGTGGTTTTGGTTGGTTGGGATTTTTTAATGTTTTTTTTGTTTGTTTTGCTCCCCCCCCTTCTCCATGGTGAAGCTCATACTAAGTGGTCATTGTTCCCTTGTTGCTAATTCCCTGCCAGACTTCCCTCTTCCTGTTAAACTGGCCCACAACCATACGCAGCTATAAGCAGAATGATGCAACAGGGTCCATCGGCACACTAAAGAGCTGGAGAATTGCACTGCTGCGGCAGAAGTGGGATGACATCACTCTGATGGATTTTACTGTGGCAGCTGCATAGGGACCTCTGTATATCAAGCAGCTGATAAATGAAGCACGTAATTCAGGACAGGGCTGATGGAGGCTGCAGTGCTACTATGGCCACTATTTCTAAGGGAGGCGAGGGTTTAGCAGTTCAGAATGGGCAAAGAGGAGGGTGGAGGGGCTCTTTTCACCTGAGCAATGAAGTCTGGGTTTGATTTCCCCACCCCATGCACCCCTTTTGTTGGTTTGTCATCTTAAATCTCTTAAACTGCTCCCTTCAGCAGCTGCGGCACTTTCCTGTGGGCGCTGCATACGACCGCAGCAATCTCTGCTCTGTGAGGCAAAGGGAATGATCTTGTTAGCTCTGAATTAATTTGCTCTGTGAGTGTAAATCAGGCTTCTACTGTTATTTCAGTGAACTGTTTTAAATGTCAGTGCTGCAGAGGCACACTACATGTGTGGATGTGGTACTGAAAAAGCACACTGAAAGAGAGGTTCTTCAAATGCACGAAAGCTC
The DNA here is from genome assembly GCA_009867235.2 of Psittacus erithacus. Classification (NCBI taxonomy): domain Eukaryota; kingdom Metazoa; phylum Chordata; class Aves; order Psittaciformes; family Psittacidae; genus Psittacus; species Psittacus erithacus. The sequence continues at coordinate 19,016 of WYDI02032964.1, forward strand.
TTCCCTTTGTCATTAATATGATGTGCTTTTTAATAAGCTATGAATGCTTTTGACTTTGAAAGCCGCCTGTAATCATCATGGGTTTCTGTCCTGCCTTATCCCTAAAATCTGTAAGCTGTGAGTCAGGTGAAAACAAGTAATCAAGATTTTGGGGTAACTGCCTGAAGCCCACTTTCTATCAGTCGTGGGTCATAGTTCAGGCTTCTGACCTGGGCATGCCGCTGGAGCTCCTCACCAACAGGGACCTGTTGGGGTTTATTCCAGCTTGAGACCTAAGTCTGTGTGATTTTGAAAGATCTCTGTTAGGAGGCTGTGTTAGATCTGGGGCTGCGGTGCCTGTTCTAGCAATTTCTTCTGTGATTCTCCAGTGAGAGGGTGGGATTTATTTATTCATGGTGGTGGTAGCATTTTATTTTCAGCCACAAGAACTTGTGTTTGTTAATTCCTGGCACTTGGAATGTGTGAAGCAGGTCCATCCTTTGAGAGAGAAGAGGAGCTCAGACGTGCTGAACTGTGTCACCTGTACTAGGTGACACCAGACTTAACTGAACTCTGGACTATGGTTAATACTTGTGTTCAGTCTGTGGCCTTCAGTCCCAGACAATCCCAAATTCTTTTGGTTTCCTGCTGGCTAGATGAACAACACAAGGCTTCTCTCATTTTTCCCTCCCTACCATCTTCTGTTGGTCATGAAGATCAAGCCTGTGCCAGTGTAGCCCAGCCGCTTTATTTTTCCAGTGTCACATAAGCTTGCTTGTGGCTCCCAAGAGTGCAGGCAGCTGCCCCTATGCATCTCAAATTATCCAGGGTTACTTGTAAGCAGGATGCAGCTGGTGGGCTCACAGGGCTGTGAGTTGTACTGGTGTGCGCTGCGGCCCTTGCATGGCTCGTGTCTCACTGCAGGCACAGAGTGCTCTTCTGTGCAAGAGCACAGAGCTGACAACAGCTCCAGTGGCTTTCTGATGAGATGGAGAGCTCTGTAACTGTGTGACAAGTACCTCTCAGGGTTGCTTGGTGTCAGCCTTTTGCATTGCCTCTTCGGCAAGGCGGGGGTACAAGCAGAGCCAAGCCAGGACCCTCCAAATGCTGACTGTTTATGCCTGCATCCCAAAACCTGTAGGGAGGTGTAAGGGTGAACCCATATATCTTCTTCTTCTGGAGCATTTTGATCAAGCTTTATTTGATTCTTACAGAATTTTTTCCTCTTGTTTTTGTGATTGTCCTTGACTGTAGCCTGAGTGCTGTCTGCTCAGGCACTTGAATGCAGACCTCCTATGCCAGTCACTGATTTCAATGCCATGTTTTAGTGTGACTTTTGCTGCTTCATATCCTCCAAGTATCTCTTCATAGAGTAAGGCTCTTGACACCTTATTCTTTATTCAGATGTATTAAAAAAGGGGTTGTGTGACATTCTTGTATGAGCTACTATTGCTAGAATTATCCATCTGCTTTTGTACTTTATGACATAAATCATGAGCTTCGGCTTGGGGGAAAAACAGTGTAAAGCAGAGTTGTAATACTTGCACGGAAGGTTGTAGTACTAAATTTTAGTGACAAGCCCCTCACTGTGTTCCTATGTATAGGGTTTGTTGCCACATTTAGTGGCAACATCAGGATGCCTGTATCAAATACGGAGAAAACTGCTGGAGTAAATTGAATGCTTGGTGTTAATTCCTGGCAGAATACTGTTCTTTGGGGCTGCCTGATTGCCAGGAACAGGTCAGATCAGGGGTTTCAGAGAGGCATGGAGAGGGCAGCTGTGACCATGCCAATGGATTTCAGTGTTAAATGGAGCTGAGTATTGCAGAGGGGGGCAGGAATGAGGCATCAGAATCAGCTACTATGCAGCATAGTAGTTGCCTGTCTCACTACTACTGTGCTCTTGAGGAAGATGATAGACTTTTTCCGCAGTCCCTGTTAACTTGCCTTTAAAGGTTTTTATATAGTGCCTGCTTCTTCTCTAGTTGACCTAGTTTATGTTGTGCAGGTTGACTCACTATCTCATTAAAAGCCTTCATTCTCCTACTTTCTTGATGGATTTCTAGTGCAATGGGTCACCGCTCCAGGCTATTTATTTATTTATTTGTAATAATGTCTCAGGTAAACTGCTTCAGAGCAGATTCTTATTTTTCATTAGTCTTATTCTTCCCTGGAACATTAGTTAGTTTGGTAAAACATATAATGCTTATCTTGGGCCATTCTTCCTCAAGGATTGAGAACTTCTGTGTGACTATAAGCTGCGTTTTTTGGTGAAATATGTCCATGAGGACTCTTGTGCCAAAAAAACTAATCCAAAATGCAGTAGCAGGTTTGGAGACTGCAGAAAATTGATGAGCTTGGTAAGATCAGGGAAGAAAAACAGATCTCTAGTAAAAGCAAACACAGCTTTCAAGGCACTTAGCAGACGTATAGAGCATTTTAAGTAATACAGATAAATATCTCCCTGGAGCTTTTGCTTTTTCATTTAGGCACACATGAGAGAACAAGTAGGAAAATGGGAGGGAAACAAAAGCTTTAAAAATGTCAATGAATAATTTTTCAAGCTGAAAATTACTTTTAGCAATGAAAATAGAAGCTGCATCAGGTAAAAGCAATGAAGCTGTGCATAAAATAAGGGGAAAGACTGAGATCAGAGGGATGCAAAGAAAGTTTTGACTTATGTGATTAACTCCCTTCTTATAAGTGATTTAATTTGTTCTTAAAGAGCATTTTAAGTTTATGTTGCTGTACTAATATGCTGGGAGTTTTTCGTTATTATCAGGAAATGTTTTTCAGTGTTTGAGCAAAAAGGGATACTTTGATGCTTGTAAGATTATTTATTATTTTTTTTTATAAGCAAACCATGGTAATTCTGCATAAAATGATAATATCAGGGGCATTTCAGCTGGTTTTGAGTTTTTTATGAATGGATTAGGTCTTAGCCTTTGAACAGCTTTATATGCAACCTATGGTACTGGCATGTATTTGGTAGAGAACTTCTGTATAATGATGTGCTAGAGCAAAGCTATGAGACTGCCTGATATTTTGTGAAATGTCACTTAAAGTTGAGTAGTTGGGTAGTTACACACTTCCAGAGAAAATCCTGCTTTAATCAGGAGCTCATACACACCTCCATGTCATGAGCTGCCTTCAATATAGAGTTGAGTTCCAAATTTAGGCAATGACTCTGTCTTTTGCTATGTTATGTGTATCTATTGAATTCAAAGCATAAACAGTCAAGTACTTAGTTCAAAAATAGCTTGTTCTCCAGTTATTTTGATGTGAAGTTATAGCACTGAACTCATAGCTGCAATACTGAATTTGCATCCCACCGTAACTAATAAAAACAATCAAGCGATGGTGCCTTGATAAAAGATCACTTGTAATAAAAGCATTGATGGGGACAATCTTTGCAGGTCTTACTGTAATCTCTGACAGCATTTTATTTTGTATTACTGGGGAGCTTTGCTCTCATTAATAATAAGCTAATAAACTAATGAACCCATAGGCACTTTCTCTTGACATGTTGATGCAGTTAGGTTCCTAAGATGCAGCTGCATTATGTAGTGAAATGAGGGCTTAAAAACAGGCCTATGTATCCCCAGCCTCTGGTACTTTTCCTTTCCAAGCTGTTACAAGTGTAGATTCAAAGTGTCCCTGTTCTGCAGACAGTTTGAGTGTGAGATCATGTGTAACTTGGCCAGCCAAGCCTCACCAGGAGAGCTGATAGCAATATCTGTTTTCATTTGGTTATACTGTAACCATGTTGAGTCTGTTAAACTAAAACTACTGGCTATATCACACGTTCTTCTCTGCATCTGATAAAACATTGATTCTGCCTCTCTTCTGCTCACTGGTGAGAGACCCCCCTGCAGTCCTGCTCTGGGACAGCAACACAAGAGGGACGTGGAACTGTTCGAGCCAGTGCGGAGAAGGCCATGGAGACGCTGCGACGGCTGGAGCAGCTCTGCTCTGGAGCCAAGCTGAGACAGCTGGGCTGGTTCAGCCTGGAGAAGAGAAGGCTCCTGAGGGGGAGACCTTAGAGCAGCTTCAGTGCCTAAAGGGGCTACAAGAAACCTGGAGAGGGGCTTTTTAAAAGGGCCTGGAGTGGCAAGACAAGGGGGAATGGCTGACAGAGAGGGGATTTAGATTAGGTATAAGGAAGGAATTCTTTAATGTGGAGTGAAGGTGATGAGACCCTGGCACAGGTTGCCCAGAGAAGCAGTATTTGCTGTAACTTGAGGAGAGCTTAGGAAAAGGTTCCTGCTTGTGAAAACAGATAAAGTGACATTTTCTTTTGTGTAAGGAGTAGAAATGCTGGATTTTTATTTCTCTAAGGCTTACGCTTGTTGAAACCTCAGTGCTTGTTCTAAGTACCAGCAGCTAACCTTCATTATCTGTAGCTTATTCTGGGCTGTGCTAAGGAGTATAGCCCTCCTGTGGTAATAATGGATACTTCTGTAGCAAATACCCTTTTAGGGACAAAAAGGGTTTGAGTTCTATAAATGTGTGGACAAAGAGAAAGGTGAATGTTTTTTCCCAAGGCTGAGAGTTTCCTTGGTCTGATAGGATTTGGTAAATCACAAACATCAAGGTATGAATTGGCAGACAGGAGATTGTCACCTGGTCAAGTTTCCTATGAAAATGGCAATGTTGTCATGAAATCACATTGGTGTCATCTTTGCCCTGCACCTCTTTTTCAGAGCCTGTTTTCTTTTTCTTGATCTTTTCTTTGCAACATGCATTTTTTTAAAGAATCATACTTTCCAGTCTAGAAAAAGATACAGTCGTTTATGGTAACAGAACATGAATGGAGCAAAATTCTCTGAAAAACAGGCATGCACCAGGCTAGAATTTTGCCCTGAAATTGCTTATATATTTTCCATGTCCTTTTTTTACCTTTATGCTGTGACAATGTCTGCCAAGTGCATGTAACTGATATATATATATATGTTGATCATAACAGTGCTGCTGCTGATCTTGTGGTCTATACTAATTTGTTCGTTTTGTTGTTGCAGTGGTCACTGATGGGGCACTGGATAAGACAGCTCTAACAGATGATGTGGGAAGCGAGGAGGACCTGTATGAGGACTTCCGGAGCTCCAACCACCGCTATGGTCACCCTGGGGGAGGCGGAGAGCAGCTTGCCATCAATGAGGTACTGAGCTGGTTGGTTTCTGACAGATTGGAGAAGGAAAGATGCTGGTTCTTGTGAAACGTAAGAGAGGGCAACAACCAAACCAATAATGGCAATTTAGACAGGGCTTCAAATGTCCCTTACTGGGGGTACCACTTACAGCTGGATAATGACAGGGTCTGGGCTTTCTTGTCAGGGTTCTGTCCCTGACAGTAGAGAGAAATGGTGCAAGGAAATGCAAAGCCACCAGTCTTGGGCAGGTAACTCTCCTTTTAGGTGTTTTTGGAAGGGAAATTTAAAACCATCAGCAAGCAGCCTGGTCAGGTCTGTTGTGAGACTTGAAATGTAGTGTGCTGAAGGCATAAAGGAAATGTTGAAAAAGGAAGTAAAATAATATCAGTCTATGTACTTTTTTATTGGTAGATGTGAAGGGTGCAAAGCTTCACGTGGGCTTGGTCTCCACTGCTTCTTCCTGTACCCCAATAAATTCACTCGGGGGATGTGAAAGACATTCCTTTTTAGTCAGTGCTTTTAGCTATTTTCTTTGATAATGTTGACACTAATTAGCTTGGGATCAGCGATTTAAAAACATACTACTTATTTTAACTGCTGCAATGATCATCATACAAACAGGATTTAAAATGTTTTGTTTTTCTGCAAAAATACGGTTTTGTCTAATGCATGACATGCATGACCTTCACAAGATGAGAAGGCAAGGGTAAAAGATATATTATGTTTTCTTGTGGCTAAACTATAACTGAAACTGTTGACTGAGGCTCTGTGCCTGTGTATTTGATATATACAAGGATGGTACCTTTGGGGTCTGCAAAGGTTCCCGACAGCTGCACAGTGGGCATAACAGCTTTTGACAAACAACAATAGCAAATGCTCTTCTAGCAGTTTTCCTGCTCCTAGTGCTCAGAATCCCTGATTACATCCTTGAGTGCCTGCGGTAAGGAAGAGACTTGCTGTATTTTGTTCTATGTTTTTACATTCAAGGGTTATCAAACCATGGCCAGAGCTTTTTTATTTAACCTCAGCTGTTTTGGGCTGTTGTCAGTGGCAAGCAAACTTTAGCAAAACACCAGAAAACCTTGAGTTGCATTCTGCCACGTTTGCCTGGTGTCTTTATGAGGGAGTCTTGGTCACCACTATGGGAGTCAGTTCCATAGTGTGCACTGAGACTCTAACAGGGGGCGTTTTCTTCCCTCCCTTTCTGGTGCTTGCCTTGGTAACTTTGTTGCTTGTAACTTTGTTATCTCTGACGTGAACTTCTGAATCTGTGAGGCAGGAATTTTACATGAAAGACATCTTAAGTGTTGGAATTGAAATATCTCAAATATCTGGCAGTCAGGCTTATCTTCGTCTTCCCTGCTGGACCCAAAGCCTAGGTATTGATTAGCCTTTGCTATTTTCCATAGTAGTGCTAGGAGTAATGTTGGGTGAACATATCAGTGTCCAGTCATTTGGTCTCATTTTGTGTGTAGTCTTGTCTTTGTTTTGTTGTACTCAAAATTGCATTTTATTGGTCATGGAAGAGGAAACTATGGTAACTGCATTATTCTTAGTTTTCTTGGAAGAAGCAGCTTTCAAATAAACAGAAGGTTGAAATACATTTTTAAAGCATTTGTCAGACCAAGTGTTGCATTAAAAAGCAAAACAGCCAACCACTGAGTTCTAGCGCATTTTGGATCAAGAGAAAAAGGTTATGAAATAAAAGAGAAACCTTTCATAAAAATTAAAAAAGAAAAAAATACTGGCAAGAAAACTAGAGAGGTAAAAGAAAGCTGGGAAGGTTGTGTAAAGCCCACCTAAGAAGATCAGCATGAGAGCATGTGAGAGCCAAGGAAAGTCAATCAAAAAGCAATAACAAGGGTTTGGGATGGGAAAAGAAGCAGGGAAATAATTTTCTTGGGGTATTTGACATTCTTTCAAATGCATTCTTTCTGCTTGTGGAAAGAGATTTGGTGTTTAGATTGGACTTGGAGTTTAATTTGTGTTTGTTCCAGATGAAGACCCTAGCCTTCTGTCCTTTTGCTTCTGCAGTCTAACTGGGTAAAATGTGGTGAGAGAAAAATCTGTATTGCAGAAGCATTGTGGGTCTTTCCTGTCAGTGCAGAAACATTACTTATATACAGGACAAACACAGCTTCAAGCTTTATGAAATGTGTTCTATGTAGACTGAAGTCGAGAACGTGAGATATTAAGCATACAAAAATCCTGCCTGCCCAATGCTTGAGTGATAATGAGGAAAAACTATAGTGCTTATCAAGTAATTGGCCTGGACAAGTAGGCTTAAACCTGTTTGCTTGGAAACATCTGGTGTGTACAAAGGGTTTGTTCTGGCTTGCTGAGTGAAGGGTCCATACGGTTCTGTGCTTTGAAAGAAATGCTACTGCAGTTCAGCATGTGGAGTGTTTAGCCCCTTGTAGCACAACATGTACAGTACTGTCTTGTGAAAGGAAAGCACTAAATGTTTCAGAAATAACTGCCAGACTCCCTATTTTTAACTTATCTCTTATGGTTCTGTGTTTGATAAGTTTGGAATTTGGTATGTGAACTCTTGTTCCTTGAGGAAGAGAGTGACTTCATTGGCTTCAGCAGGACAGGATTTTTGTATGACATGTAACACCACTGTCTTATGTTTTAAAGTGCCAATATCATAGTATGTTACAGATGTTTGTGCTAACCAGCATTGTTAAAAAGATGCAATTCAGCTAATTGGTCCCAGCATATATGTTTCTAATTGAACAAAGTAATTCAAGTAGAAAAATCTTTTAAACTGACAGAGGGGAGATTTAGATTAGACCTTAGGAAGAAGTTCTTTCTTGTGAGGGCGCTGAGGCACTGGCACAGGGTGCTCAGAGAAGCTGTGGCTGCCCCATCCCTGGCAGTGTTCAAGGCCAGGTTGGATGGGGCTTGGAGCAACATGCTGTAGTGGAAGGAGTCCCTGCCTGTGGCAGGGGCTGGAACTGGGTGAGCTTTAAGGTCCCTTCCAACCCAAACCATTTCGTGATTCCATGTTCAGGAGATGGCACAAACATCTGTCGCATGCCAAAGGCAGCAGATCTTGCAGCAGTCCTCTCTTTGTCTTACTGAGCAGTGTATAACTGAGGCTATTGAGTCTCTAAAGCATTACTCTTTGATCACTTACTGAGAAATTGTTCTAGGCTCACCCAGTGCTCCTCCAGGCCATCTTAAGCAGCAATAATATTCTTCATAGCATTTCTCACATTATCTATCTGCATTCTAATTAATAGAAATCTCTTGTGTACTATATGAGGACAAATTTCAAAAGATGGAAGAAATGTAAGCTAGTGCCACAAAATGTTACCATCCCCTTATTACAGAATAGGTTGAAAAAGCTATGTTCACAGCAGTGTTCCAGACTGAAAACAGAATTAGAATTATTCATCATGTGGAAGCAATATATAACTAATCTGGGATAGGAGATTTATTGCCACTTTTATATCTTAATATATTGAGTATATTGCTCTCCCAACTGATACTAAATTGAATAGAAACCGGTTAACAAATACCACTTTCCTTCTGGGCGGTTTTTTTGTTTGGTTGGTTTTTTGTTTCCAGAAGGTTTAATTCCTTATTTTCTGTCTTTAGTATTTCTGCAAACAGGGTTGACAGCTGTGGTCCAGAGCAGCAATTATGATTTATTTGCAGAGTTACAGTATAAAGCCCAGTGCTGCCAAGTACAAGAAATAGTGTTCCCCAAAGGATATAAATCTTTACTGCATCCTAGTTTTTGTTCCCAAGTGCTTGCGTAACTCTGTACAGGGCTCAGATATGAATGTTAAGAATATGGAGTCAGAATTGTAACTTCTTTTACCTCCTGATGGATTTAGTTTTTACAGTTCTTGGGTCTGTCAACTTCTAAGTTTGTTTCAGAGGGCTTTTTGCAATGGATTTAAAGCAAATCCATATATTCAAATACTGTGTAGCAATTATGACCATCAAATATGAGGATCAGGAGATAAGTGGTCCCAGGGGTCACCAGAGCCATATTTCTGCTTTCTACCATGGGCAGCTATGGCTGCTGTGAGCCACTTCCTCTGCCTTCGTCAGCGTTAGGGCTTGGTCATCCCCTGCTCAAGGGATCCTCCACCAGCAGGCTAGAGATGAAGACTAAGTGATGAAGCCAGGGTAGCTCACTCTGCGCTGTGGATTATCCTCATCTGAGGAAAGACAAGGGCCTGTAGTGACAGGACAAGGGAGGATGTTTTTAAACTGACAGAGAGGAGATTGAGATTAGACATTAGGAAGAAAGGTGATATTCAGTATGAGAATGGTGAGGTGCTGACGCAGGTTGCCCAGAGAAGCTGTGGCTGCCCCATCCCTGACAGTGTTCAAGGCCAGGCTGGATAGGGCTTGGAGCAGCCTGCTCTAGTGGAAAGTGTCCCTGCCCATGGCAGGGGGCTGGAACTGGATGAGCTTTAAGGTTCCTTCCAACCCATGTTCTCTAAATAGCCCTATTAATGTAATACTCATCTGGAACAAATAAAAAAACCCAGGCTTAGCTTAGTTCTTGGGGGAGGAACAGCACATGGGGTCTATCACAGTTTTAACTCCTGAACAAAAACTGTGAGGTGGTAAAGTGGAAGGGGCCCTGCACACACATAAACGAGTGTCTGGGTTATGGAGTCAGTCTCTGGATGGACCTTACTCCACCTTCCAGGTGCCAGACTGAAACAGCAGAATAGAAGAGGTAGCCTCTGTGTTTCTCCTCTCTGTAGGCATGTGTGTATCCCCATATACATACTGACATGTTTAAGGAGGGGACGGTACTGCCCAAACTCTCATCTGTGGCTGTAAACCAGACCTAAATACAGCACTCAAAGGAAATAACTGGAGGCAGCATGATGGCTTTGGAGTTCTTACATCAGCCTTGCCAGCTGTTTAATTGTAAAGACTCTTAACAGCTCCTGTTAACGCTTGTTAATGACAGCTTGTGACTATTTGGGCACTCTTTAATAATATCTGTTGTTTGTCAGCATTAAATGTTTTCCCGTTACTAAGGTGCAGAAGGAGGCTTGGCTCTTCAAATAGTTTTCTCCTTGGATTAAAAATTATACAACAGTGCTTTAACTCCTGAAGCTACTTGTGCCAAATCACTTCAAAGCCCATATGTATTTTATCCAGTCTATCTGTGGGTTCCTAGAACTGTCCGATGCTCCTCACCACTTAAAGAAAACACGGCATGTCTACTGATGATGCTGATCACAAGAAGTGGTTGTTTCTTTGTGTTGAAGGCTGCAACCACCCTCTAATGCTTTGGCATCCAGTTAAGAGATCTTTTAATGCACACCAGTGGCATTGTATCCTGTTGAACTAAGGGTTACATTGCAGAAGGTCTTGGCTTCCTGCCTGCCACTTGTAGCTTGAGGACCATTTGCCAAGGCACCAGTGAGATTGTTAAAGCCTTGCTCTGCTACACTAGAGTTAGTGTGGCAGGCTGGCTCCAACCCTCTGAGGTCCTGATGGTCTGTATCTGCTGAGACCTCCCACATGCACCCAGTCACAGGCTTTCTAACCTGCCATCCTTCAACCAGTGCTGCCTGCAGGACCTGATTGTGGCACACACATGCTTGACCAGGCCCTGTGCAATGACAATCAAGGATGTGTCTAGGTGAAAATTCATGATTTCACCATTTGTGTGTAAAGTGGGAGTCTTCCTTTCAAACCTGCCCTCTGTCTGATACAGAGAAGGACCTTGGCCTTGTTGTATCTCACTAGCTATTCTTGGGAGCTTCTAGTTCAGCTTTTGGGGATCCTTGGTTTGGTGCCTCACTCTCCACAGCTGCTCTATGGGAGGAAGAAATTAGAAGCACTGCAATATTTGCACCCCTTCTAAGACATGATTTCAGAAGTGTAGCATAAATTAAGCTGCAGTTATTCCTGACTGAAATGGTCGCCCGATGTTGTGCAGAGACTAGTCTGTTTTGCAGGGTCTTGGTGTTACAATTAACTGTCAAAGTCTTCATTTTAAAAACAGTCTTGAGGCTGTCCATGCCCCAGTTCTCTAGTTCAAGAAACACCTGTGATGGAGAACAGCACAATAAACAGTACAAAGATTTGCAGAGAGAAGGGGATAAAGGAGGAATGTGTCAGAGTAGGAATGCTGGATAAAGGTTAGTGTAAAGGTTAAGTGTTTGCATAGGGACAGAGGAGTGAGTATATCTGGGTTTATACCATACTTGTACCTCAGGCACCTCTCAGCATGGTTTTGATATCAGAACATTTCTTGGATTTGTTCTCCTCTCTCCAAATCCTGATGTAGAGCAGCTCCTCTCTGCAGTTCTGTTTTTTTCCTAATCCCCAGAAGATATTTGAACCCAGTGGTGGAAAAACAAAATCTCTCCTAACTCTTTTGGCCCATCAGAGAGCACTGTTAATCCCTCAAAAGATCTTCTCTGGTAGCTTCAGCTGTGTGGCCAAGGCTCCATGTTCTGCACTCGGTAAACTGAGGGCAGAGTTAGCAGCAGGTTCAACCGTGTTTTAACGCAGCGAAGGCATTGGCAGATTCCTTGTAGTTTTATGTTACCGCTCTGATAAAAGCAGCAAAACTGGGGGAGCTGTAGAGGGAAGAAAGATCAGTGAAAGCAACCAAGCTGCAGAAGTGCCAGCCCCGCTTTCCCTGAGGCTCATGGAAAGACTCCCCCCCACTCTGGGGGTGCTTGGGGCCAGCCCTTGCTCAGCACCCTCAGCATGCCTTGAAGTGCAGGTCAGTCACGTGCCTGCTCCTTGCCGCAAGAGGAGGAGCTGCTGCTTGCATTAACCCCACTAGTCCCACACTGGGGGACACATGCGCTCCATGGGCTGGTGCACACAGCAGCCTTTGTCCCCAGGAGTGTGGGACTAACACACCTCCCCATGGCACATAATTTGTCAGACTTGCATTGAGTTGTGAAGTGTGATGAGGACCTCAGAGGACGGGAGCAGAGCTGTGCTGCTATCTAGCAGTTGAATGTCAAGTTCAGCCTATTTCTTGCAGTTCTGGGTTGAGGGGTAGGTGCAGTTGTAGGGAATAGTGAACTACAAAGGTGTTGATACAGGTTATTCTTTTCAACCCTACTTCTAGCTGCTTTTATCTGTAATCTTTAGAGAGGATCCTGCTTCTGGCTGTTCCAGTGACTTGCCAGTGGCAAGTCTTCATGTCAATGGCTTTTGTGAAAAAAAAGCAGGCTGCTTGAGCTATCCAGTGTGGACTGAATGTCCTGCTTTTTTTGCATGTTCCTCTGTCCCTAATGTGTGCTTTGCTAGTAAAGCAGAGGAACACCTTGTTCATTTACTCTTGGGACTATCAATTTCCTGTCCTTGCCTTGCTGATCATTTTGACAGCCACTTACCAAGTTTGCTTCTGAGCTGTATTTTAGATTCTGACTGACTTCTTGGTCAATGGCACAGGGTCTTGGAGAACAGCCCACTGAGACTTGTTCTTCGGGCTATGTTGTTCTGCTGCATTTTTTCCAGCCTGCTGGCTGTAAACCAGAGGTATAAGGAAAAGGTGGCCTCAGAAGGCTGCTTGATTACATAAAATTTCTGCCATGCTTTTCCGTTGTGCATGACATAAAAATGTCTAGCCTGTTTCCTATGCGTAGTTATTTTATGTCTTTTACCTCTCATGGCTTTTCTTATGCTCCCATGGAGATTGTCGTTCTCCTCAGCTCTCCTTTGGCTCCTTTAATTGCATCAGAAGACAATGAAGGAGGATCCTCAAACTAACATTATTACATGGCAGCTCGGTAGAAGTTTACAGAGCTGTTACTTGTAAGCATTTTTCCTGTTTTCTACATGCACAAGACTGGTATATTCTGTAAGAGGTGAGGAGGCTGAGCAGTCAGAAGTGTCAATACTGCTCTGCAGCTAAAGGAACCCTGTGCTCATACTTTATAATGTGTGGGCTCAACAGAATGTGCTGGGCAGCCCAAAACTGAATGGCTTTCTTGAAAACTCCCATAGACCCAGAAAGAAAGGAGTCTTATGGTCTAGAAACAAGCAAAAAAAAGTAAGTCCTGTCCCTGTTGTGTCACCCCACCACCACCTCTTAAAAACTCTTACAGGGCTTACCTTGTAGTGGTTCTTCTGCTATGTACATTAAGCATCTTCCTCTACTCCCTGTTAGTCACCATGTTAATCTTGTCACTCACCTTGCACTGTTATTCATCCCCTTCTCATCCAGACTTTTCACTGCTTCATTGCAGCTTCTTCTGCTTCAGGCCCCCCAACTTTATTCATACCAGTTCCCTCTCTCCTTTCCCTGACTTTCTCAGTGTATTTCTCCGCTTGTTTGTCCATTATTTCTCCGTTCATGCTCAGATAGTGCCCAAATGAAGAGTGTTCCTTACCTTTCTGTTATCTGTGGCTGTCAAATTTTCAGGATATCAAAATTAAAGCATTAAAATAATTTCTAGGATGTCCTGAACACCACCTCCCTTGTTCACTAAGGATATCGTTGCCACTCTGTCTGTTCCTCAACTCTGTAGGAGTGTCATCTTCTATTCTGACCCCTTTCCAGCAACTGCATTCAAGCTGTTAGTCTTGCCAGGTCTCTAAGATGCATCGTTTCCTTTCCTATCCATCTGTCTTACCATATATCCTATTTAGTTTGTCTTTATTTCAGAGCATCACTAATAGAGCATCCTTTCTTCTGCCTGTGTCCAATCTTGTATTGGAAAGATCTGTTTTCCTGGGCTATGGCACGGACTGTGCCAGCCTTGCTTTGCTTCTTTCTGCTTGTTCCTTGCTCCACCACATCTGTCATAATATGCATTGTCTTATTTCCCAGACCATTCTTGTATGTATATCCCTTGCCTGTCATCTGTCATTCAGTATTGAGAGAGCATTTTTCACGCTCAGTCAAACCTCAGATGCATGTCCAGTGCTAGTCACATCCGCCCTGGAAATGTGTCATCTTCTGTGTGTGATGCTGGGTGCTCCCATGTCAATAACTCCCAGATACCTCAAACATGTTGCTGTTCTTGAAACTAAAACTTGTTTTAGGAGAGCTTCATTTTCTAGCTTGAGTAGAGTCTGAAGGAAAAAGACTGGTTGCTAAGCACATTCTGTAATTTTTTTTAGGGTTTCTTTTAAGTCTTTTTTGTTTTGTAGTAAGGGGTGGCTCATCTAAATGGCTGCTTTTCTTGCAGTGTACCAGTGTGGCCATGCCTTAATCTATGCACTGCACAAAGAAACTGTCAGGCTAATTTTCCTTCCATTGATAATTATCTCCTGAATCTTAGGGCTCAAGAGAGAGAACAACTTGTAACATTTTGGCAGTACTACATGAGTACACTTTCCCAGGAAGTACTGTCTGTAAAAGCTGTGTGGGCTTAAACCATGCAGTACCAGCTAGAGAAACATGCAGCAAGAGTAACTGTGCTCTAGTAAGAGTGTTACACGCTGTAAAATTCAGAGCAAATTGTGGGCCTCTGACAGACTGCTTTCCATTTTAGAAATACATGATCATATGCAGTTTAGGAAGCTGTACTTGTTCTGATGCTTCCTGGCTGTGGCTCAGTAGTGAATGACATCCATTAGGGAGGTGTTAAGCTCTAGTTGTTACTGAGGGTTAATTCAATGCATGACAGGGTTGGTAGTTGCATAGTTTGGATGCTGGGGAAAGTGGTATTTGGGAGTTAAGGAAACTGGGGTTTCTTGGATTGATTTGCAGGTAGGGAGCGCTTGCCCCCCTCACATTTTCATTCTCAGCCCTTCTTTTCAATTGCTGAACTGAAAACCTGGTAGAAAGTTGTTCAGGGAATGTCCACTCAGAGCCTGGATTCTTTTTTGAAAGATGCCATTGAAATGGTTGTCCTGGGTTCAGCAGTAGCAGTCATTTTTCTCCTTCTTAGTAGCTGGTGCAGTGCTGTGTTTTTGATTTTGG
>WYDI02032965.1:0-35998 GCA_009867235.2 Psittacus erithacus
GTGAGAGGCAAATGAGGGAGGGGAGCGGGAGAAGTGAGGCGTGGGGATCGAGCCCAACCCAAACACTGCTCTCTGCTGCCACAACCTCCCAGAGCGTGCTGGTGCGGCACGCCTCACCGAGGCGGCTCTCCCCCTCCCGCCGCGCCGCGCCGCCCGGTGCCCCCGGGCCGCTGCCGCTTCTCCCAGCGCCGCGTCCGCAGCTAAAATGGACTCCTCCGAGCGCGGCCGCCCCCCCCCCGACGGCAGCCAAGCGGGTGGGGGTTTCGGCAAAGCCACCGCCGCCGCAGCTCGCCCCCCCGCCCCCTCCTGCCTTCGAGGGGCGGGGAAGGGAGAGCCGAGACCAGAAACTTCGCCCGGCGGTCCCCGGGCCCGAGGGGCTGTGTGGGGAACGGTCGGGGCGTGCTGCGGCGGCAGCTCCGGACCGGGCCTCGGCCGCCGCCACCCCCGCGCCGCTCGGCACCCCGCGGTCCCGGCAGCTGCATGATGAAACGCGGGGAAACGGCGAGGGGCTGGGGGCGGGGGGAAAGGAGAGGAAGGGGAAAAGGAAGGATAGGGAAGGGGAAAGAGAAAGAGGAAAGGGAAGAGAAGAGGGGAAAGAAAGAGGAAAAGGGAAAAGAGAAAGGAAAAGAATAAAAAAGGGAATAAAAGAAGGAGAATAAAATTAAGTAAAGAAAAGAAAATACAAAAGATAGGAGAAAGGAGGAAAGAGGGAAAAGTAACGAAAAGAACTTAAAAAGCCATGCAACTCTTTTCTTTATAATTTTCAACAACAATTTCAGGCGGTGTTTTCATGCACCAGGACTTTAAGCCTAAAAAAGGCTCGTGGGATTTCTGTTTGGGTTTTTTTTGGTTGTTTACTCGCTGAGCCGCTTGCTGGGGTGATACGTCAGGCTTACAACTGCAGTCTTGCTTGTAATTGTGTGTACAGTGCCCACAGCAGGGTCCTGAACTGAAGCGCTCTGCCTCTGCAGCCCCCCCTTGGAAGATACTGTGTGCACAAGGAGTGTGCGTCTCCTGTTAAATAGTGTCAGTATGGCAGAAACTTGGTGAAATTGTGCTTGGGTGAAAAACATCTCTCTTGTTCCAGGGTCCTCGCAGAGGTGTTGCTTCATGTGACAAGATTTGCCAACAGAACATGGCAGAAGTCCCGAGGCCAGCTGACACAACCGATCCCTGCTTCCTTCTTCAACGTTCCAAGGGTTACACGCATTGAAGTAGATGTGCACCGTGTATTGCAGTTTGTTTGGATTTCTCTCCCGTGTTTCCACAATCGCTATCCAGTAGGATAGCACTTTCCAGCATTTTAAGAAACAAGCAGCACTTCTTGAGCAGTACCAAAAGAACAGAAATTCCTGGAGAACTTTTCCAGCTGGTAATAGCCGCTCTGTCCTGGGATTTTCTAGTCTGCCAGTGAAAACGTCGTCATGGGGAAAAACAGAGCTGCTTTCCCAGAGTGTTTGCAATACCTAAAGACATTAAACCAAAATAAATGTGTAGTTGCACAAATCGATCCCCCCTCATGGCAGCAAAGGCACCGCATTACTTCTTCCAGACTATGCTACAGCACTTGAAGCTGGATAGGGAACACTGGCTGTGTCTCGTGTGTTTGACAGTGAGAGGATCTTCCAGTTGAGGGGCTGTGGTCTCTGTATGGGAATATTGGTGCAGAAGTTTTTCCTGCTAATAAGTCACAACACTTTTGAAATTAGAATACACAGATGAACTGCAAAAAGGTCATTTAAAGTTTAACTACATACCACAGAGAACCACATTTCAAATATTTCGCCTTCCCTTCCAGATAAAAAGGCAAGAAATACTTAACGGATAAGTCATATCTGAAAGAGGTCAACATCGTTGCATCGTGCAGTTATTTATAAATCAAAATACTTATCCCACATTCTCTTCTGTGTTAGTAAAACCCCCAAAACACTAAGGTATTTTTTCACTTCTGTAATTTTTCCTCTACATATTTTAGTTTTCACGGCATTAGTGCTGATATTATAAAAGTAACTGTGCTCAATGGGGCTTTTTTAAACTTTATTTTTGTAAACAACTTGTCCTTTTCACTCTGTTAAGCAGTCTTTTATTGAAAGATTGGAGTGGACTGGGTTGGTTTCTTTAGCTATGCTTTATTAATATTCCCTGTGTTACTGGAAGGTGAAAACACTGTGAACTGTGCCCACCTGAAACACAGTAATTTTACGCCTCTCTTTCTGTAAGAGCCTTCTTCCCCTGGAATTACAGCAGTTACTGATGTCTTGCAGTAGTAGTCTGCATTTCACTCCTGGACCGCTAGTGTTTTTACAGTGAGTATAAAGTGTTTGAAAACCAAACTGGCAATCCAGTCCAGCTCTCCAGGCTGCCAGCAGCACACTCCAATGGATTTCCCATTGGGTGCTATACACCAAAGTTAATAATTATCATCATCATCATCATCATCATCAAGACAGAAGAAGCATGTGTCCAAACTCAGCTGCCTGCATGAGGTAAAGAGCAAATCCCCTTTAGGATATCTTGGCTCATGACCAGCTTGGCGCACTCAAATGGCAAATTACATCTCTGTTGTCCCTATTAAAGAAACACCCCAGCTGACATTCAAGACAAGTTTACAGTTCAGGCTGTGTTTAACACAGATTATCTCTCCTCTTTCAGTTCTATTCAAAAGAAGTGCCAAGTATTAATACAATGCCTTAAAACATGCATTTCACAAGTCAAAGCAGCAAACTGTTCAGTACTGTGAGGGGACGTGATTTTACTAAGTGTCATCTGGCTCCAGGCACTCATTTGCTAAGTGAAGACGTAACAGAACACAGCTGAAATGATCGTTAGACAAAAATCGTTTTGAAAAGAGGCTTTTACATTTCTGCTAGGATTTTCCACTCAGTGATGGCACTTGTTCAAGTGTTTTCTCACACAAACCCTCAGGTACCCCAGTTCCTACAACACCTGTAACTGTGAACGCTACTAAGTTGTTTGCCATTAACCTGGTTCTGGGTTCCTGGTTTCTCATACGACTGTGGATGACTTTGCTAAGTGAAATCAGGAAGTAGAAGCGATGACAGTCACTAAACATGAGGTACAGTGAAGTTACTGTTTTCTTACGGAAGAAAGAAATGCTCTTGAGCTTGGGTCCTGGCAAGCTAGAGATGGGACCTCCGTGCAGCAAAAGTCTAGTTCAAGAATTGTGCCCACCTGATCTTTTTATGGGTCAAGATCCAAAGCAGTGGGGGTTGAAATGTTTGGGGTTTTTTTAATGAACCTCAAAATATCTTCTGTTGGAACATGTCAGAGATCAGTAACATTTTCTAGGCCCACAGGGTACAGCCCCCTTGGAGCCCAGCCCTAAACCAGGATTGCAGCAGGTTTCCTGGCAGGTGAGACATGGCCAGGCACCTTTGTTGAGGGCATTCAGAAGGGGCACAAACAAAACCCACATCAGCTCCAGACGTCTGTGAGCGCTGGGAGACATTGTCAGCTTGGTTCAAAGGGGCCAGGCATCCCCCTGACCTTCAGCTGATGCCTGGTTAGCAATTGAATCCAGCTAAGCAGTGTTACACGCAACACCTTTTAATCTTGATACATATTAAACAACATTATATATATGTAAGAAGGTATATATCTACACAAGTATCTACATACACATAAATACAAAGGCATATAGTGCACCTATGCTATTAAGCATATCAGATGCATATTAAACAATATCAGAGATGAACTGGAGATGGCAGTCTAAACTGGAATCAGTGATGGTAAGAAACTGCGTGCCAATGCGAGTGAAAGCACTGGAGGAGAGTTCACAGGATCACACACCCAGAACTTCTCAGACACACCTGAACAAAACGGCTTAAACACTTACAGGAAGTTGCTTTCGGGTACAACACACGGTCCTTACCCACAGTCTGGAGAACTGAAAATACGCTAAGAAAGACCAAAATGAAAATTCATGCTTAGTTTACAACTTAAGTGATGTATGTTCATTAAACAAAGATACTTCAAAAGTATGCAACTATGGACTTCCAGTGTGCCCAGGCTGTAGATTCTGTTCCCCATGTTAAGTGAGATTTTACAGTATTACATGAATCTTCTTCAGCTTAAAGGAAAACAGCAAGATTTAAAAATACGCCATCATTACTAGTGAGGAAAGTCAAATACTCCTTCATACGCCTCCAGCACCACTTGTGAAAAAGCTTAAAGTAAAATGGTGTTCCGTATTACTTCCAAAGCAGTATGAAGGTGGGGATGGGGGGATGAAGCTCTGCCTGCTTTATTGGTTCAGAAAGCAGGGGAACTAGGTTTGCGGGAGCTGAATGTTCAGATCCCCAGAGGCTGCTTGAACTGAAGGAGGATGGAGGAAACAATGAGATGGCAAACTCCCCTGAAGTGACGGGGCTGTCCATGGCAACGCGGACTCTGCCAGAAAACGGTGATGTCGAACGTGTCTGGGCAGTTGCAGGGGAGGGGGGAAACACCAACCAACAAGCCGCCTTAATTGCAAGACAAAAACTGAGTTACAACTGGCTCAGTTAGGAATCAGTCAGTCGTCAGTGCAAAGACAGGGCAAAGAGAGGTGTCTCCAATTAGTTGGTGCAACTCAGAGCAGTGTTTCAGTATTCTCAGGTAGTGGTCAAAATAAATCCTAAGCAGAAAAAAAACCCCAAACCAACAAAAAACCAAACCACTCCAGACCTGTTTTCCTCTTTTGCCTAACAAATTACTCCTTAAAAATGAGATGGGAATTCCACCCTGACCATCAACACCCTTACTTAGGCATTAGCACGGGGCAGAGTGCCCTATCCCAAACACACACATTTGCTAAAGCACATTGAAATTCTGTCTTTTTTTAAAACCAGTGGAAATATCCCCCAGTAACACATATGTTCATGAAGCAGATGGACACACACATTCATTGAGGAATTTTATGGAGATCCTTTATAAGAACCAGGTGGTGGCGCAGGATAGGTCAGTATTTGTGCGAGATGGTACATGCTGTGAGTTCATAGAGGAATAGTGCAAGCTGCGAGGTTGGACCCTGCTCAAAAAAGAGATCTCGACAAGTCACAGTCTGGCATCTGCATCCACACGTGTTCTGCACGTCACAAAGGCAAACAAGGCTGTCAGAGAAAAGGGGAGGCAGAAGCAGATGGCAAGAAGCCTGAGGGGAACCAGTGCTGGCTTCTCTCTCCGCCATTTAGGTTGAAGAAAAGGACAAGAGCTCAGCTCCCCACATCCATGCCTTGGGCTGCAGCCAGACAGAAAATGTGGGTTGTTTTTTGTTTTGTTTGGGTTTTTTTAGGGAGACGCATGGAATTCTATTGCTGTTCAGTATCTTGTCCTTTTCCCTTTTTTTTTTTTTGGTAAGAAAAAAGATGCAGAGTGACCTTTAATTTGCTGAACACTGATGCTGTATTTAATAACCAAACCTTTCAGAGAGAGAAAAAGGTCTCAACTCCTCTGCTCTGAAATCTGCAATTAGCAGAGTTTATTCTCTCCCTATCATTTGCTAAGCCAGCATCTTTACCAGCTACATATCACTAGAAACAGAAATCCACTGGCAGTTATATTTTACTTAATCTCCAGAAATTCAGATGAAGGAAATGGAACAGTCACAATGCTGGGTCACGCACAGATAATTATTGCTGTTTGAGGCTGGCAGCTTTTAACGGTAAGAGCAGCTATGACTGGAGGCAGAAGGGGACTGAGGTATGTGTTGCTACACATCCCCTGCCATGGAAGCAGGTAGCATCTAAATGGCACACCATTTCCTTATATCACAGCTAGGTTTGGCTCCTAAGCCAAATCTTGTTAAACCTTCGCAAAATCAAGTACCCAAGTGTCTTTTTGCCTTGCCTGACATGGTGATTTCCTCCTTGGCCTGCTTGTCTTACCTCTTCACATCCATCCAGTATATCATTGCTGAGATAACCTCTCTCTGCAGACCATGGAGCCCCATCTTTTTTCCATCTCCACAGAGAAGTTCTCCATGAGCTCTTGCCTTTAAATTGAGCCTACAGAACAACTGTCTTACATGCGAGTTTCATCCTCCCCTGCTTTCTTCCCTCCTTTGCTCTTTGGTTTGTTTTGCATGATCTGTATTCTTGGTGATTCATTTTGTTCTCTGTTCTGCACCCAGCAGTCATTCTTCACATCCAAATTCCTTCCTCACAGCATCCGTTCACTCATTCCATCCTGCCTCCCCTTTTAGTAGTGATGCAATCACTAATGCAAATTACATTTACCTCTCTATTTTGTAGGCTATAATATTGTGGGAAAAGGAGGAACATATTTTGCTGATGTGCAGTAAGAAAATGTACCAAATAGTCTCTATCTATACAGAAAGCCTTGTTGATAAGCTTGATGTAGTTTGTTAAGGAGAAAGAGAGTTCTGGAGATTAAAAACCATAATGGCTATTTCTTATGTAGACGTGACCCGGCTGAAAAAGTGACATTTCAGAGTAAGCCTGGCCTGAGACTTAAGCTAATCCACTCCCTAAATCCTCATGAAGCAGTGGAATAACCCCATGGGCATCGTTTCTCACTTCTGAGGTGGCTGGGAAATACAGCCCTTGCTATAAAACATTTCTTGCTCTGTCAGCAGGAGCTAACAACATGTCTCAGGCCCTGCACGGGCAAGTGGTGAGTCCAGGAAAGAGAGAATGAAGCTTCCCACTAGTAGAGACACCTGAGTTGACCAACATCCTAAAACAAAGCTCAGTGTTAATTGCTGGTACCAACTTCATACCTTGCCTTGAAGTAGGATTTGTTACTGGAACACTGTAGGCTTTCCTTCTCCTTTTAATATTAATCTGAATAGTTCACATCTCTTTTCTTCTACATTATTCAAATAGACTCTGTACTCTTTAGCTAAACCCAGACCTGGGTGAATTCTGTTACAGATATGCTTTTATATGACATTTTTCATTACAGCCTCCTTCCGTTGTGAAGAACACAGAAGAGAAAGGCGATTGAGTCCCACCTACTCTGAGCAGATTCTCCTCCTTCTAACGCTAGTAAGCTCCAAGTAAAATGACTTTCTCTGTCATAAATTACTGCTAGCTTATATCCCACTCAGCATCTCTTATCATACAGCTCTGAGTTTACTGCACAGCTGAGCATAATTGGACAGCCTTTGCCGAGACTGTTGTACATATTGGTGTGAGGTGGGTGCTCACAACCCCCAGAAACACAGAGCTTTTTTCACATACCCCGCTGGCTTATTGAGAGCGAGTTGTGTTTGTACTGAAGCATCAGCTGATACCTGCAGCCCCATTATTCACTGCATATCCCTGGCCCCATTTACTACTTATTATTGAAATTCTTATATATACATATAGCATATATATATATATGAAAGATGATAGCATCTTTCATGACACCTGGCACTATAGTACCATGTTCTCCATTGACTTCATATAGACTTTTCCCATGATTTCTTTTGCAAACATAACGCTGTGATGGAGAAGGAACAATACTAAATATAGTCACTACTTATGGGACCCTTGTGCATCGCTGAATACTCATGACATCATATTTGTTGAGCTCCAGCCTGACATCAGTTTGAAACAGCAAGTGCTTCTGCAAATTTGGGGTTCTTTGGGCTTGCACACCCCAAGGTGAGAAACACGAGCCACCCATAGCAAAGGGGCATTATAAGGACCATTAACCAGAGACAAAATTCTCCTGAATCCCAACCACTGCTGCTGCTGCATGGGAAAAAGGGTGGTGGCTCTGCACATGCACGGTGAACTCAGTACTGCAGTGACTGCGAGAAAGCACCAGGTCAGAGCAGCAGGTTCAGTTCTAGCACCAAAATGCTGTGCAATGGCTCTGAATACACAAATGGAGCATAGTGCACCAGAGCTTTATACAGATAGAGACTTTTAAGAGGCCAGTGTTTCGAAAAAGCTCATTCTCTCAGACATGTTCTCCGTGCCAAATGGTGACCATGCAAGGTCACTCACAGCCTCCCATGATAGGCGTGACAGACTTGCCCAGCATCAGGGTCCTCTACATACTGCCAAGGGCACTGCATGCAGGAAGTAGTTACCCATGTGGCTTTCAATTCCCTCCCTTCCCATTGTACCCTGCCCTTCTGAAACAGTCCCTTAGGAACAGGACTCATTTTAATTCCTGCTTCTACTATTCAGCCATTTTCAGAAATAAGAGCAGAATTTCTTCTGCTTTCCCCATTCCTTTTCCTCAAGACATTTGTGTATTCTTCTTCCCTCAAATTCCCTGGAAAATTAGCCGTTAGGCCTTTTCCATCTTTAGATACACACTGTTCCCCAAATCTTTCTCTATTTTGCACTTTATCTTCTATGCTCAGGAGATTTTAAATCCTTAGAACTCCTCTCCTACAGACTAGCCCAAGTCTGCTCCAGCTAACTGGTTTTAATGTTATACCTTCCCCTCTGCTGCTCCAGCAGGAATTCTTCTGTCCCATCTTGATTCCAGAGAAAACACACATCCAATGAATCCTCACATACATTTGGCTTACTTCAGTTTCTGTTGAGACGCAGTCAGCGCAGCTGAAGAAGCTAGTTTCTCATCACCCTGCTAACAACTCATTGCTCTGCACAGCAGCAGGGAAGAAGGACAAGATGAAAACATTGATGGGCAAGCAGGGAGCTTCACCCATACACTTCCATTCTTTCCCCTCAGTATTTCCTAACTTTGCTGGCAGGCACAAAGAGCCATATTAAAGGGTTTTTTCCTTACAATTTCATCAGCAGACCATGAGAGGTTTTGAACAAAGGACATAATAACGGTTGCTGAGTGTTTTCATCTATCACCATGTGATACAGCAAACCCATCATCTGCACTGAAAATCCACTGTTAGACATAACCTTGGAACCTCTTCCACTGGGTGCTTTACTTTGTTGGTAACTTTTATTTTTCCTAGAACAATAATCCTTGGTTGTGGGATTGCCAAGTTTGCATATGGAACAACCTTGTCATCATCTGTGTTTTGAGGCACGGGATTACCACACTGCATCATCAGCTACAATTTTGGTAGCAACTTTACTATTTCTGGAATGATCTTATCAGGAAGGTGAGGTATCAGGAGCTGGATTTAGTCTTTGGGAAATTATGTACTGGCACTACCTTCTTCATTTACATTCAGGTAAGTAACTCTGGTCACACCATCTGCAAAGCACACAGTATCCAGCTGAAGGAACTAAGGAGAGGTAGACAAGTGCTTAAATGTAAAATGATGGCTCACTAGGTTTAGTAATGAAGTGGGACAGGACACATACTCATTACTGACTTTATAATAGATTCTTTTGCACTCAATCAGTTTTGTAGCAGCCTTTGCATTGCAGCGAAGACCTGGAACAGGAGCAGCACTTCAACTCTTCATGAGCATATGGCATTTACTTTCTTAGCAGCATCTCTCAGACCTAGTCTTCTGCAATTGAGCTGGGTCCTGGCATCTGTGACAGCTAAAGGACTCTACGTGCGCAGTACATACCTACAGGAACTTTAAACAGGCTCTTGAATGACACAGGCTTTTCTAGTACCCTGTGAGAAGTGCTGGGTGACATGGTGAAGGATACCACCTATCCCTACACATGAAACTGTTGGGACACATGGAAAATGCTTGCATAGATATGTTACACCAGTTCCCATCCAGTGTGCACCAGTGCATGGCAAGGGACGTAAGACTGCCTCAGTGCTTGTGACAACAGGACAAGTTCTCCTGGAGCCCTCGCTCAGGCTGCCTTGTCAACTCTGATCATTGATCCCTCTTCCTCCAAGAGTAAAAAAAAAAAGGCAGGAAAAAAGCATATTCTGCACTTCTTAGCCCAAGAAAGAACGGTGCATTCCACTGCCTCAGTTCAGACTGACATCAGTGTCTACAAGGTACTGCTAAGCAAACTGCCCATTGGTGGCACAAACATTCCAGGTAACAAGGATCCAGCTCATTATTTGGACAAGTTCACAGCAGCCCCTGACCCTTTATGCCAGGATGCTCTTAGCTCAGTATCCATTTGCTGGCTGGTCCATATCATTAGGATAGAGAACAGTCTCATTTTTGTACACTCTCAGTGCCTGCTTTGTCAATGGAGAACGATAACATCATGTACACATACCTAGCAGTGGGTTGTTGGTTGGTTTTTCTTCCCCTCCTTACTATGGCATAGGCTTTAAAATTATATCCAAAATTTTCTAACTGCTATTGAAAACAATGCTAGAGAATATTATAACCCTGAAGGCCAGATTCTAGCAAAAGGAAATCCAAGCACTATGTTAATATCAGGATAGTCTGCAATAACATAGAGGACCAAAATGAACAATATGCAGAGAAAAATCAAGCTTCTAAAAATGATCAGAAACCAAAAAGCAGGATGTAGAGCAGTAACTTAAAAGTACTGGATTTCATGTAGAAATCAGAGTTGCTTGATTCAGTCTTTACTGTAAAAGCTACAGAGTCTGGAGAAGCTCTTCAAATACATAAAACGTGTTGCAAAGAAAATGAGAGCAAACTGTTCTGTATGCCCACTGCTAAGATAAAAAAAGAGGTTAAGATCCAGCAAAACTTAGCATTTCCTAGTGTCTACCTTTATACTAATAATACCAAAGCCCTACAAGAACTTGGAGAAGAAGGATAATCTTTATCATTAACAATTACTTTCAGAGCAGCCATTCAAGGATTTCAAGACTTCCACTGTCACTATTGTTCAGAAATCTTCCAGTTGAGTATCTGAACTTTAACCACAACTGCTCTTGGCCAGTCATGATTTTGCTACCTCATGTTTCTGTTTTTACAACTAACTAAAAGGCTTGCACAGCTGACCAGTTCTGCATCCTCTGAAAGGTGGTTTAACAATAACAGTGTCATGTCAAAGGAAAGAAGGAAGCAGATTTTTCTTCCTGCTTAGTTTAAAACTGCTAATGGCTCTTGAAGCTCAGATTTCTACTCTGGTTGCTCACGCAGCTATTGAGTGTCACAGCAAAGTTGAAAATGTATTAAAAACCTGTTTCTCTTTTGAATATTTATTTATTTTGTAATTAACTTACTCTTTTTCCAAGCCCTTTTCCCTAATTCCCAAATTATGTGGAAGTTACTTCTACACAATACCTGTTACAGGACAGCCAATCACACTAGCAGACAAAAATATTGCTAGTAAATAAACCTACCGCGTATTAAGCACTTATTTTCACAGAAAGAATTAAGTACATATTCACAGCTCCCTTCTTTAGCTATGGAAAAAAAAATTGATGCAAATTTTTCCCTTTCAAAAAGAGTTCAGAGTTGACATTGTCACACAAAAATTGACACTTCACAGGCATGAACAAACTAAGTTTAATCTAAACCTAGTTTACAGTTGCATTAGAGGAAGAACATTTTCAGTCTTTCCAGTAAACAAATGTGGCAGAAGCTGTGTCTGTGTCACCAAGTAATTCAGCACAACAGGGGTGAATCTACATAATCAACCGTTGATGTTCAACCTCTGTCTATAGTATATACAGCCTGGAAATTTGAAGACCAGGTTTATTCTTACCCTGCAGACATCCTCAACACATAGATGCTTTCAAGCTGCCTGAAGGAAACCTCCGCTATGGAGTCACGTAACCATTTGGAGCTGGAGGGAATATGGCACACGCCCAGAGCCCAGCTCCCAGGGCCCCAGAAGGAAGTGAACTTGAGAGCACCAAAACTGCTTTGTCAGCCAAACTACCATGTGGCAAGTGGGATAAGAGAGGGACTTAATGCAAACTACACAAACTACATCACTGCTGTAGATGCAGCTGGAGTCATCCCCTAAAGAGAACACATCTATCAGGATGTTCAGCCTCACACAATACCTCTAACCCTGGGCCAAATGACCATTCACTAATGAACTGCGTTACAGTGTTCCAACTGAACCAGCCAGCAGAACTGTTACCAGCATGTAGAGCATAAGAAGCAGTAGTGGATGTAATCGAAACTACAATGATTTTAAAGTTTCATTCTACCCGCAATATGAATTTCAAGACAGACATACAAAAAGTAGTGGCTCACGAGAACCTGAAAGCAGAATTGCCACTCCCCTTGCCAGTGTTCACAAAGAAGTTAAAACTACTTGCAGAAGTTAAAATTTCTTTGTATAAAAGGACACTGAGATACATAAGACATAATGCACTTCATAAACACAAGCATTTTACAAGTCCATATAACAAGACATAATGTCCAGTACATCAGCATTCCACAATACACAGCTCATCTTTATATTTAAAATAGAATATAAACAAACAGTAATTCACATTAAGACAACTGCCACAGCAATATTTCTCAGAGGAAGTGCTTTACCTACACACAGTACCCTGAAGCCTACCAAGCAAGCTATAAAGTTCTCCAATTTAAAAGGGGTAGGGTAGAAATAAGACGAAAGAGCAGGGACTTCCAAAATATGTGAGAGACATCAAGAACTCCAAATGTGTCATGTGCTTCAGCTGACACTGAGGTCAGCTTCAGCTGGGGAGTCATTACCCCTAAATATGATGCAACATACCATCTCAAAAAAGTAACAGAGTAGTTATTTACTTATAAATTGCTTTATTGAAGCTATAATTTAATAAATTTGATGTTCAAGGTGTAAAACCATCTCAGACTAAAAATTAACACAACAGGAAAAAAATATAAGTAATACAAATCTACTTATGTCACCCTACTGGCAGAATTGAACCTGTAGGATACTATTCTTTGAAGATACGGCATTAAGACTATCACAAGACTGAATAAACAGAGAAGAAAACAGAGTAATAGAGTACTTCACAGTAAAATACCTCTTTATTAGGAATATATTTAAAACTAGCTTTTTGTTTCAGGTAAGAAAAATAGCATTCTGACTTTTAGCCAGTGCTGATCATATACAGTATTCTAACAGCTAGAAAGTTATTTGCACAGTTGTTGCCCAGTAACAGTTCTCTTAACTGACCATTCATTGCCTTTGATTTTTAGCTTGTTCTTAAATATGCTGAAGAAATTCTTCATATGAGGTGTGTATTCAGATCTTTCTTAGGACTGACAGACTGACTTGACAGCGGCTTCGCATGTTACTAGCTCACATACAACTGTTAAAAGCCTTCCTTCAAAGAACATGATTCAAAGCTAATCTGTGGAGACAATCAAGAGAGCAACTCTCCAAGAAGACTGGCAGAACAAATCCCACTCTTCTACTATACAGCTGAGTACGGTAAAGTAGCAGCAATGTCAAGAACTTCAGTTAATTCTATACCCCTTTATAAGAAAGCACTGAAGGACATCATATAGGGGTACTGTTATTACAATTCATACAGTAAACTGTTCTGTGTGTACATTTTTATACAAGTCCAGACTCTCTCTTGCTATGCTGTAACTTAACAGATTAATTAATCGTATCATGCTGCAAACAAAGATATGAAACCTTTGTGTAAGCTTTACCGGTTTAGGAGTGTGCACAAATACCTGCCTTCTAAAAAAGTACAGAAGCTGTTTAATTTTCCGTCATAAGCTTATGTATCATGAGCAATATAATTAGGCAGCATGATTTAAAACGGGTTTTTATCCAATTAAAAATGAAATCTATGCATTTCATGAAAGTGTTATGCAGCATTTATAATGAAGTCCCTGTTTTTAGATACCTGACATCCATTTTCAGTACAAGATATATCAGACAGGGAAAGTATTCTCCAGACAAATATATTGGTTTTGTAATTTCTTCCATCTTCTGTGGCCAATATGAAACTAAGATATACCTGTTTTAAGCAGGCTTCCATATGTTGATGTTTCTTAAATGCAGATGGAAACATATTGATGATATTACAACAATCTCCAAATACACTGAGAATAGCCAATAAGCCACAAGTTTGTGGCTGTTTTAAGCAGTATCTTAAAAAATACATAGAAACACCAAAATTAGGCTATATCAGGAAGCAATCTGATACTCAAATAAATAGAAAATTTGCATTTTAATGTCACATTGAATTCTAGTACATTTCAATCCAAGAAAAAAATAAACTGACAGACACAGCAAGGAGTACAGGGTTATATATTACAATATGCCTTGTTATAATACATTTGTGGCTTATGATAGAGAAAGGGCAGACAGAGTTTGAGCTCATTTAATTGTCAGATACAAAGCATTAAATGCATTTCTGAAATAAGTACTTTTATTTCATTTTGAAATCTTAAAACAGTGTTAGAACTTGCCCTTTTCTTTAAAAAAAGAAAAAAGAATTTAGTTACCACGGAGCTAAGTAAGTATTCTGAACGGTTTAAATGACACAGAAAATGCTTTTCCCAATTTCACATATAATGAAAGGATAGACGATTTCAAAAAGAGCACCTACAACACTCCATGTTGACCTTGACCTAGAAATGCATATTACTGATCTCCACAAAGAATCCAGCAGATTTTGAAAGTTGTCCATTTCACATGAAAGCAAGAGAAAGGGTCATCATATGCAAAAATATTTTTCCGAACTGTTCTTGACTTGCAATTGAAAACTAAAGGCATGGTCTCTTCATTATAAAAAAATAAAGGTATAACAGAAACTCTAAAGGAAAATACTCAGCTACACTGAAGCTGCAACCCTTTGAAAGGAAAGAAAAAGGAAGGAAGTCAATTAGCTAAGCTTTGTGCTCTAACCAAACTACTTACAGTGATTTTCAATGGCAAAAGCCCATGCTGACTGGGTGATTTGACAGTTCCAAATACTTTTTGTAATAATTCTTATTTGTATACAAGGACACTAAAATGATCCAGTCATGCAACGTTCACTTTAAGCATTCTGCATCTCTTTTCCAATCTTATAGCTAAGGATCTTGTTCCAGTCAATCTTGGTGCGGGTAACTGGCAATTGTCGACGTAAGGCCTTGAAAGTAGTGTCCGACATAGTCTGATAATTCTCACTGATAGCAGTCTGTTGAAGTCATACAAAACACAAGACACATCAAGAAGAGGATGTTATAGAAGAAGTTAAATGATTGAGTAGTCTTGTTACCTCTTAAAAAGGCTTAATAAAAATACTGTACATTAAAATAGTATCTTATGAAAGAAAGCTGCCAGATCTAGACTGAAGCTATGTGAAGAAAATCAGAGACAGCTGCAGTAGACACGACCATAGCCTAAGGGCTTCAGCAAACCACAGCAGCATGAATAAAGTGCTGATCAATTAGCTCATACATCATTAATTTCAGACACCAAAGTCTTCCACTGCTTTTTCTGTGGCGATAGTTGGGCCAGTCCACAATATCGTATGAACTTGAATACAATACATATAATACATACATAGTAAATTTTTACTAAAGAGCATTTTTCTTGAACTGACAGAACATGACATCTGAAATTTACCTTATGCTCAAGTCCTAAATGAACATGAATTGACATCTTCAGAGGATATCTAGAACAGTTAAACTTAGCTAACTTTAAAATGACTAATTGAAATACTTATACTTAGCAAAGCTAACAGACTCTAAATAGAATCTGTACAAAAATTCCACTTAAGCAATATACTAATACTGAAAGAGCTCAGAATTGCTGATATTTGATCATGCTAGGGACTTTCCTGCTCTAAAAATAACCCATTTTAATGTTGCTTTAAGTAGGTGACTGCAATCACCAGAAGGTATGAAAAGGGAGGATACAGTTAACAGTAGCATATAAACTATTTATATTTGTAAGGAACTGCTTTATCTTGATATCATAAGCTTGCTAATTATAGAATACTAGCTTTGGTTAAGTATATGGTAATGTTATACATGTGAGTAAGGATATAGTTTTTGTTTCCAACATACCTGATACTCATTTTCTGCAGCCTCTATGATTTTTATAAATTCCTTTGCTGTCTGGGCTTCATTCTAGGAAAAAAACAAACCCCCCAAAACAATATATCTGAATGAAGTCTGATGTACAGCGCGATCCTAACAGCATTTGGATTATGGTTTTTTTCTGTAGTTATGAGTGATGTCAGGTAGACTCCAGGCAGACACAACCATTTAGTGGGTATACCAAAACTGAACAAAACATTTATCCAAAAGGCACATGCCACATGAAAGCAGTTGAATGGCAACATGCATAAAGACTACCATGGAGCTCATTAATATATTCTGATTTAAAATTCTATGGCATGACAAAAAGACACATGGACCAGAATAACATTTGGGAGTATGACCATGTAACACACACAAATCTCTAAAAACATGCGAAGTATAAGTATTAACATTATCAATGTTAAATTTCCAGTACAAATTCAGGAAAACTTAAGAGACCACCACCTAACCCAGAATTATGCAGAATGCAACCAAAAAACCAACACAAATTTTTCACCTCTACACATTCTGAATCCAAAGACTACACAGAGGCAAACACTTGACATTATATACCTAGACTTCTAAAAACATCCTCAAGTACATCTTGCAAAAATGAGGCTGCCACATACTACAATGTCCAAAATTCATTACAGCTGATAAACGCTTCCTTGGCTTCAGGCCTCACCTTTAAGTATGCAAGTGTATGTTTGTTTTGAAAATAAAAAATGACCCATCAGTCAATCTGGAGACAAATTAACTGAAGTGCTTGAAAGAAGTCTCAAGAAGGAAGTGAGGGTTCATGAATTTCAAGACTTCCAACTTGGTGTTAGAGACATTCCTAAAGGTGCTTTCTGCAGAAGCTGTTGAAAGTTAGGAGTATTCTTGCCCCACGTGATCCCTCATTCCTACAAAGGCAAAGACTGGGAAAAAACTGTGGCAGCTTCAATTACAACTAGTTCAAAGTCTCAGTGAAACTACACCTAGCAGCTGTGAAAGCGCTCCTGTACACCGCAAAAAGACATAAGGGAGGAGTTAGAGACCAAGTAGAATGAATGAAAGGGCTTTGACTTTTCAGTGGACTGAGACAATGAATTCAAAGGCTCTGCTAACAAAAGGAAGAATTCAGGGGTATGAAGTCTTATTTGGCTCAGAGAGAAACTAGGGATAAGACAGTAACCTTCAGCAAAATTACTCATAGCTCTAGCTACAACGGACCTCTTCAGTCATTTATTTCAGTTGCAAACATTAATGGTATAAAACTGCTTCTCTGCCAAACAACAAAAAAGAAGAGTCATTCAGGCTCCTTTTAATCTACCTACCCTTCATTCTATGTGAAGTAAGATTGTGTGCAGCCTCTGCCCTCTATGAAGCTCAAAATCAAGGCCAAAAATTGGTAATCAGCAGCATACTTGCTTTTGTTTTAACAGAGGTAGGCAAGTTGGATAAAAGATGTTTTCCTACTTAATGGTCTTCTGCTGCTTTGTTAAATCGCAGAATAGGATTAAATTACTTCCCAATAGAAAGTGAAGCAAAAGCTATTGAAAGAGGAACTTCTTCCACATAATCTTCTCTGAAGCAGCTTTTAGTTGAATGATGGACTGAACAGATCCCTTCATTTAGGGGATCAAAAGTAATTTCATACCTACAGTTCCAGGAGCGTTATCAGTTGGCACCACCCCCCATTCTTTGTGGTGGTATTGCAACTGGAAAGCCAACAAGCCTTGCTTTGTATTAGCAAACAATATTCTTTATTGATGAGTTGAGCGTTTTAGCCAAATTGGTCACGACTAGTTACTATCTTTTAAACACTTCTACTGTTCACTTTTACAAATGCCCTCTGCCAGTCTGACCTCACCAGCTTAAGTTTTATTACAGAACACTCCAACAGAAAATCTCCCTGTTTATAAACACAATCTCCAGTAGGCAAGAGGAGTATTACTTCAAAAGCAGTAGTTGTTTATATCATATCATTATCAACTCTTAAAGGATACATCTGATACTGTTTTTAAACAATTTTTACTTCCACTGCCTGCTCCTCACATAATCCATTTGGAAAGAAGTTGAAAAAAAATATGATGCTTTAAATATAAAGTGTGTTATGCTTCTCAAGCTGAAGCATCTCTGAAAGGGCTTTTTGTATAGAAAAGCAAGAGGCGGACAGCACCAGTTACAGACAGGGAGGAAATTAAGGGGGAGTACTCACCAACTGGTGTCATTTGTTTACTAATTTTAGCATACTGGTCTTCTCCTAGTGAAGCAAAGGAGAATCTCCTATTGTACTAAGTGGGCTGTTATAACTCAAACCTCCTTCATGTTAAAAAATTAATTTTATAGATCACTATGCAGACCTATGAAAGTTTGAATACAACAGTGCAGAAAGACTGACAGGAAGCTAATTGCAGATTTACAATCAAAGTTAATTTAACTTACATAGGCCACATGCAGTCAGATATTAATTTTAGGTTTTGGGGTTGGTTTTTTTTTTTTTCCTTTTAGTTTTAAACTAACTATATTTTAGGTAGAAGTAGTAAATGTTACACACACACTACTTAAAAATTAGAATATTAATTCCCATTCATGCAAAAGAGCAAACTCACATCCCAACTTCTGAGACTTTTTTAATCTTGCTTTTCTTTTTAAATTGAAAAGTCACTTCAATATATGCACTAAGCTTTTTAAAAGTTCACTTACAGACACTGTTAGAGAATCTTGTATGTCTTTATGGCTCACCAGCTGAACGTTACCATCTTCATAATAATGAACCTACAGAAAATTAAACAAAGAATATCATATGAAATGTTACAGACCAACAACATACAGGCAAATCAAAGCATTGTAGTATTTATCATAACAAACCTACACAAATGGAATGAAAACACACAAAATGTTAACAACAAAAACAAATTGGAAAAACAAAATGTTGTAAAAACTAAGTATTTTTGAGGGGGAAGAGTAAGGAAGGTACTCTGGAAACATTTTTGTGTTGACGTTAATCAAAATGTAAACACCTTTACATGGAACATCCTGAAGACAACAGCATACTATTTATGGGACCTTACTAGGAACTCCTGAAATGAACAGACTATTCTAAACAGTGAAGATATATTCAAAATGAGAACAGTTTTTGTAAGGCTTCAGGATACTCTGAAGCTGTTTTTCTATGTCATCCGAACTGTTTTCCAGTGCCAATGCAACATTAAGCTTTCCTTTCTAGATCTGCCTGGTTTTGGTATTTTCCTCTATTAGATATAGCTCATAATTAAAGCTGGTATTTATCTAAACAAAAGAGCTATTTGGAACAGAGATTGTCAAGGTTAGATAGCAAAGCAGAATGAAATCTATTTCCTCTTGAAATGTTCTATCTACAGAATAGCTTCCTTAACTATTCTGCAGTATGAGGAGACCAGTAAAACTCTACCCAAGCTAACTTCAGTACTTTCAAATTCAGTTGGGAAGGATCTGAAAACATTCAGTTTCCAATGCAAATGCTGGAAAACTTAAAAAACAGGAAGCATATATAGCTATATGTAATCATTCATAATACCTGATACAGAAGACACTTTTAAACAGGTATCCTTAAAGACCTTTTTACAATTTTGATAAAGTCAACATAGTCAATGTAGCTGGTATTATGAGAAACTGAAACATTTGTGTCTCACTCTATTAGTCAAGGTAACATTTTAATTTGGAGAGCAATGCACAATACTATAATTTCATATACATTATGACCATGTGTGTACGAGATTGCAATTTTTAGAAACAACAGAGGAAACAACTGAGTAACAGCTGTAATACCTAAGCAAAAGAAAGGTGTCCTATATGAAAAAAAAAATTGTCCTATGATTCATCTTACATTATCATTTTGCTTATTATTGAATACTTATTTTTCAACAGAAGGTACCATCCTAACCATAAAATAAGCTTCTTTTCAAATCAAATACTACTGGGTGAAACTTCTGCGAGCCTTTCTCAATCCAGTTCCTAAAAGATAAGAAGTACTTTCTCAGATGCAAAATTCTGAGATGTCCCAATGAAACAGCAGAACACAGAGAAGTATGAATCTCCCCTCTTCTCTGTCACAGTCCACTGCAGAGGGCTCAAACCACCCCTGTGCTCTGAGGCCAGCATCAGCATGAACATCTTATGTGTCTTACCAAGTCACATTCCTGGCAAACGCTCAGGCTTAAAAACTTAACAGGGATGAAGAGTCAAATCTATTCTGGGATGTGTTACATCTTACACAAAATACAAGAAGTAACTGCACTGTACTATACCTCACTGCTGATATCGTTCTAGAATGCTAGGGCTGGGTTCAGAAGGCTACAAGAAGGGTGATGTTTATGAACAGAACCTCTTGAAAAGGTTAACTAAGGTGGGATGAGAATAACAAATTATCTAAGAGAAAAAATTAGTAACCAGTACACTTATCATTTTCCATGCACAGTTGGAGAATGTCCAAGCACTACAGGGACTCAGTTTTAGTAAAAGGCTTTGCTATTGCAGTTTTACCCTTAAATATAATTAAAAGAAAATTAATCAATGTAAGAGATTAAGACAGTTGAGAATACCCTATATTAGAATTTATTAATAGATTTTTGTTTTAAAGTGAAGAAATTGTGCAAGTGACCTTAAAAATACTGAAGACACCTGAAGATAGTAGGCAATGCTGGAATCTGCCCCAACTTATTTTTAAAAGCTCTTATCAGAAATAGAGCAATGCCTGCCTGCATTGCTGTCAAATAGGGCAATAGCTGTATTGCAAATAACACAAACTTCAGTACTCTGGAATTTTGCTGATGTTGCAATGAGGTCATATTTTAGAGGATTATTTTGCTCCTTAACAAAAAAAAAAAAAAAAAAAGGCACTTTATTTGGAGGGGGTAAGGGGAACACTCCCACAAACGCTGAAGAAGTTGACACAATTTCTAAAGAAACTGAAACTGAGTTCAAAATTCCCTGGTGAAACAAGTAGCTCCTGTGCAAGCAAAAAAGTGAAACTTTTCATCACTTTCCAGAACACAGACTTTAACAGATGTAAATAATGACTTAATTATGTGAAACAGTAATAAAAGACAAAATTAGCTGGTGCCCAAATCAAGATGGCTATTAAAATCTGCCTAAAATCCCTATTCAGGCTATTTTCTAGGCTACTGGGCTAACCTTTCCCAGAATTAGGTAGACACCTGCCTGCTTGTTCTGGAAAATCTCTTACGACATTTAACCAGAAGTGTATGCTGGAGAGAAAATGCTTTGCTGCCAGCTGGATTTGAGTGACAGTTTACACTCTCACAAATTTCTGAGAAGCCTGAAAGTTACTTAAGATGCTTATCATGACCTTGATGAGACAACAATAATGGTTGTCCATATTTTGACTATCATTCTAGCTGTCAGAGAATTTCCCCAGAAAGCGAAACCAGATTCAGGCCTCTGCTTGGGTGGATCTGAACGCAGCTACCTACCACATCCTAAAATAACATCCTGGCTCCAGGGTATGGCTAGAAAGACATTGCATTGCATCTTCCTTCTGCAGTCAATTCACTGACCAGTAAGGAAGTGCAAAACTCATGGGGGCACAGAAAGAGCAGGAAAATGGAACTTGAATAAATAAAGTACTGTGCTAAAAGCCAGGCTGCACTAAGATCCTAGTCCCTGATTCCAGAATTGTTTAAATAAACTCCTACAAAATATGCAAACACATTCCAAGGAACCAATCCAGGAAGTCAAGTCCCCCTGCTGACCACATGACAAGTCAGTCTTCCTTTGGTCTCAAGATTTCTGCATTCCTACTCAGGCAGTATGAATGCCCTAAAGCTACCAGTAAGGGCAAATTCTGAATGAAGCAGACCCTGATTCAAAAACTGCAGATGGTAGAATGACTGAAACCAAAGATTCCCACCTTTCTGAGCAGTTGGGTGGGTAACATGAAAAAAAAAAACACCAAAAAAACCACAAACTCTGCTATTATCAGTTAAAGAAAAAAAAGTTGTACTTTAAAAAACAGCATACCCTCAGGAAAGGCTTGTGCCACTTTGAATGCGAGAAACAAGAAACCAAAGAGGCACATGCCTAGCTGGGGTGAATGCACCTTCTGAAAGTCTTCTAAATCATTAAACACATATTTTTCTGTTTGTAAGATCAGGTAAATATGCAATTAAATCACTAACACTTAAGTGAATGGCCATCTCTGCTTTGCTTTTTGGGTCCCCAAAATCTCTTAGAATATTTAATATACTGGCCTGAATCTCCCTTGATAACAACTGGAGAGTTTACTGATCAGGACACAGTCTGAGATAAGCATACCTGAATTTTCAAGATGCCAGCCACCTGAGTGGTTGAAGGGGTGATTGTAAACTTCCATTCTGACCTCCAGCGGCCATTCCTTCAAAGAAAATAAAACGGAAATCAGATGTCACCCCACTGGTTAAGAAGAAGACCCAACATATAATGATAGTCAAAGGAAAACAGAATGAAATATGCTGTGCACACATGCACAAAGTCTCTACTTGAAGATTCAGCCCTATGGTAAGTTTAGAAGAGAACAGTTTCTCAAAATATTTAACCTAAGTTTTGGATGAGGACCAAGGAGATTTATTAGCAAGGACCTTT
Source organism: Psittacus erithacus (assembly GCA_009867235.2). Classification (NCBI taxonomy): domain Eukaryota; kingdom Metazoa; phylum Chordata; class Aves; order Psittaciformes; family Psittacidae; genus Psittacus; species Psittacus erithacus. Next base: position 22,382 of record WYDI02032965.1, read on the forward strand.
TAACAAGGAATTAACTTCTGAAAATACCTAAAGCCTCCAATGTTCTTCCCCTCCTTTATAATTAGTTAGGCATATATAGTCAGTATTTTGTTTCTGGGACATGAATGGCTTGCTGGATCAGCGGAAGTCACACTTCACATCAGGCTATGAAAAACTGGAATGGAAGGAATCTTGAAGTAGCAAGACTTTCCACTACGCTAAACTGTAACTAGGCTTTTCAGCACTTCTAGCATTTCTGTTCCAGGACAACTATTTCCTTCCACAAATTCAACATCCTTGCAAAATTGCTTAAAGGAAGTTTCAAACATCTGGAGAAGAGTATGGGGAGATTGTAATTTCACCCGATTTCTTTCCTGTAGACTAGACATTTTCTTTTTTAGTTATGAGGTTAGTGAATTAGAAGGTCAGTACATTAAAGCTATATTAAGAATGCAGTATGGTTGTCTCTTGATTCCTCTTTCGTTTGCACTTAAAAGAAGAAAAAAAAGTTGAAACTATGAGTTCCAGTCCTACTAAGGTTAGGTGTAGATTCCAGTGCATTCAACAAGGGGAAGGAAAGACAGACTTTAAGATTAACAGCTACTAATACATCTATATTGACACATCCCTAATACTAACAATGTTAACTTAATAATAAAGCCATTGATAATTATTTCAGACAATATCCAAACTACAGATTATCACTGAAAATTCAAACTAAGGCAATTCAGAAGCTTGTTGGAATCTCTAAGAAACTGAAAGGGTCCCCTAACTCAGTGATACTAATATTACCAGTAGCCTTACAGACTGATCCATTAATTGTAAGAAAGCTTACGTGCTGAACTACATTTTATAGATGCACAGGATTTAATGACTAGCTATCACATTTTTTTGCTTCTTAGTCACTTTGTAGTCCTTAAAGCTAAGATGAACACAATACTTCTACTCTGGGATATCTTTTTTTGCCCTTAAGATGCTATTACAATAAAAAGTGACCAAGTTCAGATGGATCCTTCTGCAGGAAATGCTCTAAGTCAAAGACAATGCATCATTATTTAGCTCTGCTGACTTAAGAGGTTTGGTAGGAGATTAACTATCCTTTTCTTTCACATTCTTTAATAAACCATCTCTCCTGCTATGCTGATAGTATTTCAGAAATTCTTAGAACATTTTTCTTTGGTCTGTATTGATTTTCTGTTATCCTACAAACTTGGTTTCATGGTAGGTTGCCAGCCTTACAAATGCCTAAAAACCTGGGGCACCATGAGAATAAAACACTGGCTGTGGCCTGGGCTGGATTCCCAGACATCCAGCTAGATAACTGAGGAGTCTGGTTAACTTCGGTTAACATTTCTCCATCCCTAAATCCCTCAAACCAACATAAATTTATTAAATTTTGCTAAGAGTGAGAATTAAAGCCTGATTATCCCCCTGTAAAACTCTTAGAAACATGGTCAATATTTACCCATATATGTTTGACCATAACTGTATTAATGAAAACTTTCAAGAAAGATTTTTTTCATCTATAAATGGTATGGTATATCTGTTTCTCTTCTTTAAAGACTACAGTATTAAAGTAACTATTTGGAATACCAAAATTTATTCGTACTTCTGACCTAAAAAGAAAACTCAGTATTACTTCAAGTTATTTTTGATATTGATGTAAAACATGCAGCCTTAACTAGTCAAGTTTAAGTCAGTGGAAGAAATTATTAAGTGTGCAAAGAGTATACTGGGCAAATCACTGAACAGATACAGACATGCTCGAATTACTCATATCTAATATTCAGCTTCAGCATCAGAAAACAATATTTCTGCAGTTACATACATTAACAGGATTTCAAGTAGATGCAAAATAGCAAACAAAATAATAATGACACATTTCTTCATAGAACTGTGTATATTAGCTATCTTTCAGAGATACTTCCTTATCTCATTTCTGATACCGTGGTATCTCTCTTGTCTTTGGCCAGTTTACTGCAAAGAGAATCCGAAGTTCACTCCAGACTGTGGAAAACATCTTTTAACCAAGTGAAGGAACAAGAAAATCAAGCTGCAATTTGTAAGAGCTCATTTCATCCGAGATCACTTTCATCTACTTCACCAAAAAACTAACAACTCAAGCCTGACAGTACATTAATCTCTGGTCACCTTTCTCAAAGATACTCGAAGTAGGAGGAGCTGGATTTATGCTATCAGTCACAAAGGAAGCAACACTAGCAGAAGCAACTGTATTAGGGAACAGAGACGTGGATATCAGTGCCAGTGTGATAAAATGGAAGAGTCATAAGGAATTCTATGAAGTTCATGAAGCTCTTCAAAGGAGATGCAGACATGCAGTCTGCCACTTTACTTACCACAAAGGAAGATAGATATATAGATATATATATATATATCTAGTTTTGGCAGAAAAACTTGGGGTGAAAGGAGAAAAAAAAAAAAAAGGCACATGCAAGATGTGCCAGCACCTCCTTCTCTGAACTAAGGGTTACAAGTGTAATGGCACTAGTGCGGTTATGCCATTTGCTGTATTTTACTGTATTTGTATCCATACAGAAACTTACCAAAAATTTTTTGCTTGGAACTGATGGCTCTCTATGCATGCAATAATGGTCTGCTGTCCATCAATTGTTTTACCATACACCTGAATTAGAAATGAAAACAAACAAAACAAAAACCCAACAACAAAAGAGTTAAGTTTCAGCATCTGTCTTGCTCAAACTGCTTAGAAGTATCATGTTCTCTTATTGTTAGATAAATTGTAAAATTTAATTTTGTAACCATTGTGGTTTTTATATAGTATTTTATACATGAAACGTTAAAGTGTGTATTACAATGCAGAAAAATGTAAGATTAGAAAATCTGAAGGTCAGGCACCTTAACTGAAATTTTATATACTGCAAACTCATTTTTCTACATTATAGGCATTTTAAACCTATAGCAGTGACTGGTGTGACTATATACTTTACCAGCAAGGTTTTAGATATCAGTTATTCTACAACTAAATGATGATTTAAGCCTTTACAGACTAACAAAATGGTGATTAGAAGGGTGGGTTTGGTCTTCTGTTCTGCTAATCCCCTAAAATCAAATACTACTGAAAATTATCTCGGTGAACATGCAATCTGGTTTCTTTAACAGAAGCTGGAACTCATCTGGATTGCCTGGAATCCAATTCAATGTTTTAACTAAGCAACTGATGGTTTTGGGCTTTTTCCCCTAGTTAATTTTTCCATCAGGTTAATACAAACCACAGCTATCACTAGATCAGTTTGCTGAGCTTTAGTCACAAGGCTCCTTAATATCAAATGAAAGCTATTTAGGCCAGACTGAGAGGTTTTATTTTAAGAAGTCATCAGAACCTGCTGATTCTGGTGGTAAGAATATAGTACTTTGATATACAGGAAATGTCATGGAGAGAAAACAGTTTGATTTGCTGACAGTTTTGTCTGTCAGGTTAAGCCAAGGCAAGTCTTATGGATTTTTTTTTTTTTTAAGTAACCAGCCAGGATCAATGGGATCAATCTGCAGTAGTCTACAGAAGGTCTTAAGCACTGAGCTAAGTCGTCACTATCACCTGCAGTAACTACACACTAAGTAATCCAATAGCTGAAATATGAAACATCTGAAGTTTTCCCTCATTTCCCCGCATGAACTCTTGACAGGACTAAATTCTTTACTGTCGGAACTGCACATCTTCCTGGTTTTCAGTTTCAATTTATTTTCTTCTTTTTAGATTTCTGTCTATAGTGTACAGTAGTTATATAATTTAGTACTTACTGTGCAGACACCATTTGGGTAGTGTTCTTTCACATATGCTTTCATTGCTGTTTCAACTGAATTCCTCCAGGATTCTATGGCATTTTCAACTTCATGGGGTCTAGGGTCAGTAGCCTCCTTTCTTAAGTGATCAAATTTAAAAGAAATCTTGTTCTTGGGATCCAAAAACTTTCCATTTCCCAAATCACCATGTTCTGTTATCAAAACCTGTATTGTAAAATTTTACTTAATAACATTTACTATTGGGGGGAAAAAAGAGGAAAAAAGAAATCCCACACCAAATTTAGTTATATCCTACATTCAACTGGAGCTTACTTGTAGCCAAAGACTCACATACGTGTGTGTGTGTATATATACATATAAACTATGCATACAGCACAAGAGACAAGTCTAACATGACACTGACTCGGAAACAAAAAACCTGAATCGTACCCTCTTACTGCAACAAACAATGAAATAGAGAAATTCAGGTCTTCTAGTACCAGAGATGGAGCAAGTTGTTTCTACAACTCCAAATCATGTCTGAATGAATTCAAGCCAACACCACAGACTGAAATTGCAAGCTCTTCAGATGCCCTAAATGATTAACTTATGGAACTAGTACTATTGGAGGTCCATAGTCTCTGTATTTTGGCAGGAAAGATGCATTTCTTTTCACTTTCTTGCCAAGATATGTTCCAATACCAGAACATCTTGAACAGTTTAAGGAACATGGCAAGGATTTCATTGTATTCATACCTGTTCGTCGTAACCATCAATTTTTACTGGAGTAAACTGGTCCAAGTTGTACTGTGCAAATGCACTACATGAGGAAAAAAAAAAACCAACACCAAACGTCTGCGTCAAGCACAATCTTTTTCTTTAGTAGCTGTAAGATACCTAAATAATATCTAATAACCTGGGCAATGATGCATCAAAAAAATTGTATCAATACTTTCTTATCTAGCAGGCCCAAATTCTTAGAATCACTTTGGTTCAAATTACAGATTCCAATGATGAACACAACACGATTTATGTTCACAAGTAACCTGATATAAACAAACACATAAGCTTTACAGGAACCCATAAAAACTGGAGCAACAGATTAAGTTTAAAATCCACAGGGATCCAACCTACTAAGCTAGACATGCCTGTTCTTATAGATGAAACTACACTTACTGTATTTTATGCAAAAATTAATGTTTTTCTACAGAAGGGTCTAAGGAAGCAGTATCTTACAGATGTTCAGTGCCTAACACTGAACACTTGGTACCAAGAAACAGAAAATGAAGTTCAAAAAGATGGAGACTAGTTCCAAAACCCAGGTCACCCATTTCCAAAACAACTGTTCTAAATATCAGGATACAGTACAGATCTCTCCTCTGCCAAGAATTTAATCATTATCGAAGAGGTACAACACAATAAGGTTTTACTTGCCAAGCAGTCATCTTTTTAAATTAATCCCTTACGGACAGTGAAAATCTCACTGGAAAACATCCTGCTTTTAAGCAACTGAGTATGTGGCATCTGGTACTTACTGGGCTGCTCCTTCCCTGAGAAGATTGTCATTATTAAGCAGCAACCGAACATCTGAAAGAAGGTATTTACAACATAAAAGTACAGTTAACTCAGAAACTTGTTTCAGTCACATAGCAAGTGTCAACAGATTGTACAAACACAAACCATAAACCAGCCCACACCAATATGATTACTAAGTAGGAAATTTATTGCTTCATATTTCATAATTTTGACTCAACAAAATTAGAAGAGTAGTATGGAAATGGATCCCTTCCAACACAATTTGGTAAGCATATATAAGCCCCATTCTTCAGGCTGTGTGACAGCTGTAGGAATTTGTCAAACTACTTTTTAGAGAAGTTCTGAATGAGAACAGTACAGGATTCACAAATTCACTTTTAACACGTAAACTACCAAACCCTTCACACTATACTGATTGTAGTGATTACTGTATTTTGACAACATTAATATGATACATGTTGTACTTACTAATTTTTAAGCCTTATCATTTTTGTCTTTGTTCCTTAGTGACACTTAGTAGCCAGAGTACAATATATCATAATATAATTTCTTCTATCATCATACAAGAAACACATATAGAATAAAGTCAATACTCTCCTCAGAATGACTTCATATTTACTAGGCAGTAAATTGTTGTTTATATACTTGACTTTCTGGCTTACTATTTACTAGGTACTATTTTAATAACAATGTAATGCACTGATCATTAGCAGATCATTAGTCTTGATGTAACACTTTAAATTCTAAAGATTCACAAGGTATCATACAAGTAAAATAAATACCTGAAATATACTTAAAGTATTACCTGAACCAAAACACAAAACAACAAAACACCCCAAACAAAAACAATCACCCCACAAAGTCAATAAAACCCTAACCCAAACCAAATGAAAATACAGTTTGCAGGACTGGAGTTTAAAGCTTTCTCTCTTTTTTTAAGAAGTCAGTTTGAATCGCATTGAACACTGGTCAGGCATTTATTATCAAATGCTTTGTTATGTGTTTTCAAACATATTGTACTCAGTTACTGAGCACATAGTTGCAACTATAAACTAGCTTAGTAATAAAGTTTATAGAAGTACTGCTGTAAGAAACTGTATTAACTTTCAGGGAGCTGGTTTAATGGGCAGCCCATCAATTGCCCATTTCACAAATGCGGTAAGTTTAAATAATAATCAGCTGGTCATAGTTTAACTGAAGAAAAAAATTTTTACATTCTCTAACAAATTTAAGCTCTCACCAGCTTGACACTGACTAAAAGTTTAGGATACTAAAACTTCCTTCTTTGCTTAAATAACAGTAGAGAGATTTGTAAGGTACAGATGCAAACCATATGCTTTATGTGATATGCATGCCCACATATCTTGATGCAAGACAAACACAGTATTTTTTAAAGAAAAATAACATCTTAGGTAAAGTTCATACAACAACAGTTGACAGAAGCAGATTTCAAGTTTCCTTTCACTTTATCAGTACACTCAGTGAGATGAAGTGTGTCCACAATTTAAGGGTTAAAAATGTCTGAAGAAGATTAATATTCTTTTCACAACCGGCATTAGGCAGTAGCCCTCTGTATATTCAGTGTTAAGTATTTGTTATTATATTCCTCCTTATATATAAAAGACCATTTTAATTCCAGCTACTTTCTGTTGGAAAATGTAATTGTCTCTTAAAGACTGAAAAATAAAAAAAAAGAAAGAGTACATGTCTCTCCTAAACAAAACCCCTAGCGAGTGTTAATTCATGACTGATTAAAAAACAGAAAGCAAGCTCATTCTCACATCACTGAGAAAAAGTGGTATTTTCCTCCTTTTGCACTTAAACTCCAAGCTGTCTTGTGACTGCAAAGCTTACTATGCCAAGCTACAAACCCAGCTTTTACAGCGAGGTGCTAAAATATAAGCTACATAAAATTCAGAAAAGTAACTGGCAATACAATTCTGGCTGTAGATGCCTTAAATGAAAAGACAGAGCGGAGAGATACTCACCATTGAACACCTCATTGAATTCCCCAGGAGGAGCATGAATTATGAATTTTGCTGCTATACGCACCTGAAATACAAAAACAGTTATGAGGTTGTGCATTCATTCCCATTCCAATCAATATGAATTCCAGACATAAAATTGTACAACTCCACTGATTCCTGTATTTGTTCACATTATTTAAACTACTCTTTGTTAGAAACACAGAATATAAAGTTTCACCTCTTCAAAAGGAATAGAGGAGATTATATGTGATGAAAGCAGATAAAGGAAATTGAGTCACTCATGGTTTGTATTACTGGCAAAAAAGAAAGAGATTAATATAACTCACAGTCTATTGCAACTTCCAGTCCATGGATGCCTGCGAGTCAACACACAAAAACCACAATGAAGATACATTCAATCTTCAAGGCTTCCCCTCTGATTTTATTATACTTTCCTATGGTTCTAAACTTTTGGAAGGCCCACAGCCAGACAGTAATCAATAGATTACATGAGCTTAAAAACACTTTCATAGGTACTACAGCATGTAATTTCACTTGCATCTACCTGTAAGGCCTCCTGGTATCACAGTACCACCAGGTAAGGTTAAAAGAGTCCTTCAGCAGTTGCCTTCAGCCACAACCTTTTGCAGACAAAACACAGCACAAGCCAATACTTTCACTAAAAGTGTGTGCACCTGCCCAGACTTTCTCCCTCCTTCTGCTTGCCCAAGCACACTGAATTTAGTTTTCCGGGCTGGTTCACTGGACTGTTTGTTGCACAGCTGCAGACACTTGTGCTTGCAAAAGGAACATAAAAAATGATCTTTTTTCTTCCATGTGAAGCACCTTAAAACTTTTCAACTATTACCTTACTTGCACAATGTCACTCAGCAGACTCACTTTTTATTCATTCTTATTTCCCCCTTAAAATGTTAAGGACACACGTCATGAAAAAAGTGTTGGTTTCCTAACTTAACTTGACAAAGTTCCTAGCCTTCACACTACAGTTACATAAATTCAGGAGACATTCAAAGCTCTCTTGCACCCCTGATATTCAAATACAGGATACCACCTGAACCACAGTTCCCATTACTGACATTGCCAGTTATGTTTTTATGAAATAAACAGTTGGAATATTAGTGTCTGCACTCTGGCCTTCCTGCTCAAAATTAAAGTGTTTGAGAGGCACATACTCCTTCAACAAATACCTAAAAATAACCAAAGAATGCTTCATGTTTACATTTTTGTATGTATTTTAAACTACAAAAGAACTACCTGAGCATGCTAGAGTTCTTGAACTGACAGCTGAGGGTAGCAATACAGTGCTCTGGTCCCCGGTTCTTAACAGGGCCCAAGCTTCACTGTGGCATTAGCAGCGTTCAAACCTCAATGAGATCCCAAATGACTAGCCCAGGCAGCTTTCTGCTCACCAAAAGTCAGCACATGGCCACTCAGAGCTGGCTAATGGAAATGGAAAAGCTGTCAGTTCCCAACTTTCTAAACTGAATCCTGCATTCTGGATTGCAGACAGCCTTTATCTGCTGCTTCAAATACCTCAGATTCAGAACTCTTTCCATGTAAACATAAATTTGCATTATACTGAGATAAATGCCACAGGGTTTACTCTTCTCACAAGAGACACATAGAGGCAAGAGCATCTTCTTCTATAGCAGTTTATCAAAACACCTGCCCAGATAAGAAAAAAGCATGACTTGGATTGCCTGCTTTGACCCAAAGGAATGTGAACTCATCTGCCTTAGCTAGATTACCCCAATCACCAATCTGCACGTTTCCCAGGTACACACTTGGTACTTCTCCTGATGAAAACAGCATACACAGCTCAGTGCTCACACCAAAGAAATCTAAAGGCTATGAAATACAGCTAACCTACAGTACTATGAAGGAGAATATAACTCGTGAAGGAGAATGGGAAGACAGGCTCTAAGTTCTGAAATAAAAGGTCCATCAGTTTTCGGTTGGGCAGCAGGTAAATGAGCAAAAGTAAGCAAAACATGGGTGCCCAAACTGCACTCTGAATAATCATTAAACTGGTCATTATTTATTATTCATTTATTACCATTCATATCATATGTTACTATTCATTACCACTAAACCAGTAATATCTGCTAGGTGAGATATTAAGTCTCTACTAAAACTGGAATAATGCGTCGTTTTTCAGCTGTTTTGGTAATGTAAAACTGGGGTTTGCTTCTTTTTTTGCTATCAGCAAGAACTATTCTTATGAGTCAGATTAATACTTCTGAATGGATATTACTCATAATTTAGCTAAAGAGTAACAGATGTTTCCTCAGGACAGCCTAACCAGAATTAGATGATCTTAATTAGGTCCCTTCCAACCCAAACCATCCTATGATTTTACTAGTAAATTTAATTCCTCAATGAGATTTTTTTTCAGTGTGATAATTCATCACCCTTGTCACTTCTTGTAGGACAAATAAACATGCAAATTAGGAATTAATTTCTCATCAAGAACTATACTCATGCTTACAGAAGCAAAAAACCTAATAGGTCTTCAGAAGTTGAGTCTTGTCAGCTAAGGCACTCTGCATTTTGCTAACCTGCCTTTGTGAAGTCCATTTAAGCTAATCCATTTCAGCAGTTAAAAGAAATTAACTTACCTGTGGAGATGAGTATCTGAAAAAGCCTTATTTCCCCAACTCATACAATACAAGAAGCACACACAAGAATTAAATCTAGTAGTCTCACTTAACACAGAACTGAAAAGCATTTACAGCTGCTTTATTGCCGCTGAATTTTTCCAGAAATAAACGCTCTAAAAGAGGCTTCTGTTTTCCAAACCCAGACTGATACTGAAGGATAAATGAATACATTTTCATGAGCCTCAACGAGATGAAGATCTCCCCCTTTTGGCAGTCAAAAGCCACTGGCTCAGCTATCACTCAAGAAAGCACATTTTTAAATAAAGGGACAGCCCATATAAAATGTGGTGTTTGTCGGCAAGTAAAAGAAAAGATTTTAAAATGCACATAAAATAACAGGCACATTACTTTCAATACAAAGGGACAGGCAAAAAACTCAACTGCAATAAAGTCCAGTCGAGATAGGAAATTATTTTTGCTGAGAACTGTTGAAGAACGCACACATTCAAGAAAACAAATCAATAAGATGCATTACAGTTGAAACTAATGCTGGTTATTCAATACAATGAGACTTTAAAGCTGATTAGAACAGATCTGAGCAAGTCAAAACAAACAACATATTCTGAAAGTCTAAATGACAAAAACTTTTCAGTGAAGAGAAATGCACCTTCGCACACAGTACGAAAACCTTATGAATGAATCAGCAAGTAACAGAAAAGGTTACAGTTGAATATTCCTTTAAAAAACTCAAAAGACTGAGAAAACACCCAAAGTTTTTCCACTTATTATTACTGTAGTTACTCCCAAAACACCACCTAAAGTTTAAGACAGTGTTTTATTGATGTAGTTTCCAAGATTTGATTTATAGACACTGTTTTCAGTTAAATGTCTGCAGAGCTGCTTGCAAGAAACTATAAAATTCAGAGTTCACTAATCCAGAACATCTGATCAACAGTGGCTCACAAAAACCAGGTCTTGCTAACAGCTTTTACCACAAGAACTGCACATTTACTACATTAAATTCCTTGTAAGCACAAAATCAATCTAAATACATTTTAATGAAATGTGAAATCATCCAGGTTTGCACATTAATTTGGACAAATCATACAGAAGCTGAGAGGAAGTTATAAAAAAAAAAAAATAAATAAAAAAATCTCTGAACATTGAGAAGAGAAGCATTCCCCACTGCAGGGTTTCTCTTTATCCGATTTTCACATTTATACCAGTCATAGTCTCACTTCAACGAAAGTCTGATAGAAGTAGGTAAGAACTAGTGAGATTTACTTTCTCAACTCAAGTGATGCCAAACGCTACCTATCACATCAGTTACAAGCTTTTTGATTTTATGAACTATTTCAAGTAAGGTAAAAACTCAGTCTGAGAAGCTTAGTGAAAGACAAAAGGGCAGGTTTGTTGTATGAGATTTGCATGGACACCAGGCATAATAATGCCTAACTTCATTCTTCTAGAAATTAAAACAATTAGTCTATCAACAAATGCCCACACTCAGTAACTACAGTATTTTCAGTTTTCAGATTACACAAGCACAGTGGCAGCAATATACAGAAAGGTGTCAGTTATGCTAAATCCACCTTGTTTTCATGCTTCTGCCTTTATTGCACAATCTGATTTCTCTCAAAGTATGACACCCACCAGATAGAGAAATCCTACTTCTCTGCCTTTTCCAGTCTGAGACATTCTACAGTTTGTTTTATTTCAAAGAAGTTACACACAGTGAGTGCACATGCCCCAGACTACTCTTCCTGTTCCTGGCACATCGGAACTGACACTGCTTGAAAAAGCCCAACCTTCTGTGCTCTATGTGCCTAAATATGGTCATAGACACAGCCTAGCTGAAGCACAAGGGCTCCCCCAACACCGCCCAGTCAGTTGCACTACTACATGCTTGCTCCTGATAATCAGCTAGGGTACACCTAACAACAAGAGAGACATTAAAACCTAAGGTAGCTTTCCCCCCCACCTGCCCCACCTCCCTTCCCCTTTTTCTTTTCTCCCTTTTAATTTTACTGAGGTACAGCTGTAAAGGGCCCTGACAGTTCCCTCCTTCAATCAACTGCCATGCTGCTGCTGCACAGCAAAAACTTGCTGGTATGCAAGATGCTGTGAAACCACATACTTTGCCCTTACTCCTTGCTACACATCACTTATTTCAAGTTTAGCTATAAACTCCTTGTGGCAGGGTGACCCACCCTTCCTCTACACGCATAACAGGTTAAAGTTTACTGTTCCAAAGCAATAAAAATGAAATAGTGAAGGAGATATTAAAAGCCCTTTTCACCTAAAAAACTGCATTAGAATTTGAAAGGGAGGAGAGAAAAGTAACATAAGACCTCAACAGTAAATTTCCACTCAAAGACATCTTTGTTGCTAATCACAGGGGAAAAAAAGAGGTTCCAGCAGTTACTTTTACCGCAGTGATTACATAAAGTGCTAGCGCAGGAGAAAAGCTTTCTATATCACACAATCATAGAATAATTTGGGTTGCAAGGGACCTTAAAAGATTACCTGGTTCCAACTCCCCTGCTGTGGGCAAGGACAACTTCTACTAGACCAGGTTGCACAAAGTCCTGCACAACCTGGCTTTGAACACTTCCAGGGACAGGGCAGCCAGTCTTTCTGGGCAACCTGTTCCAGTGCCTCACTACCCTCCTAATAAAAAATTTTTTCCTAATACCTAATTTCAAGCTACACTCTTTCAGTTTAAAGCCATACCCCTTGTCCTATCACTACCTGTCCTTGTAAAAAGTTCCTCTCCAAGTTTCTTGCAGCCCCCCTTCAGATATTGGAAGGCTGCTATAAGGTCTATTCTGGATTTCTGAGAGCACCCTTCCTTTCTTGTAAAAGAAATCTCCCACTCACAGGAACCTATGTTTGGCAAAAAAGAACACGAGAGACCACTTTTGGGAGTAGGGAGCATTTTGCTTCCACTATAGGAGCAGCGAAGAACCCAGAGAACCCTATTCTCAGAGCTGTGCCTTCCGCTGTAGTTCCTGCTGGTTCAGGAAGCCTTTCTGCAGGCAGCTAAACAAATGGCTTGGTCTTGACCAACTGAACTCTATTTATGGGTAGCTAAAAGGGTTTCTCACAGACTGTAGTTACAGAAACATTAACACAGTGAAGCCTTATTCAAACTAGGCAAGTTCCCGTTCTCTCAAGACCCTGTAATTCATACTCAATAACATGCAGGTCATTCTGGTATCCTGCGTGTACTATATGAAGTAATACTGAACAAGACAGTAGTGTATCAAGTTCCGACCAGGCTCTTTCCAGCCTGGCCTTGAACACCACCAGGGATGGAGCATTCATCACTTCCTTGGGCAACCCATTCCAGTGCCTCACCACCCTCACAGTAAAGAACTTCCTCCTTATATCCAAGCTAAACTTCCCCTGTTTAAGTTTTAACACATTACCCCCTGTCCTATCACTACAGTCCCTAATGAAGAGTCCCTCCCCAGCATTCTTATAGGCCCACTTCAGATACTGGGAGGCTGCTATGAGGTCACCATGCAGCCTTCTCTTCTCCAGGCTGAACAGCCCCAACTTTCTCAGACTGTTTTCATACAGGAGGTGCTCCAGTCCCCTGATCATCTTCGTGGCCCTCCTTCGGACTTGTTCCAACAGTTCCATGTCCTTTTTATGTTCAGGACACCAGACCTGCACACAATACTCCAAGTGAGGTCTCACAAGAGCAGAGTAGAGGGGCAGGATCACCTCCTTCGACCTGCTGGTCA